>ML784982.1:208991-245951 GCA_009831015.1 Picea engelmannii | reverse complement strand
CATATTAGATAAGTATGAATTATATATTCCAACACTCTCCCTTAATGACTACTTATCTAAATATCTTTGTGGTCATATCTTCATCACTGTCATGGCTTCAATTTTTCACTTGAGCTTGCTTTACTACGGGCTTCATCCTTGAATTTTCTTTGCTTCCTCTTGCACCTTGTACCTGCATATAATTATTGGTGTCCATATAAAACACAATCCATATACCGGAATACATGGGTCATCTGTCGTTGTAACCACTAGTTCTCTAGGAATTGTTTTCAACTACATGGTTCATCAATGTTAAACTCTCCCTTAAACATAACTTGGTCCCTCATACTTTGAGACTCACAACTTGGTCTTACACTTTGAGATTCTTCCATCTCACATTCCCCCCTTTAATCGAAGATCCAAAGTCTTTGATTCAACATCAAGCTAGCATATGAGTACACCTGCCACCCTCGTACCTACCCTAGTGGTTAATTCCACATTTTGATACAACAACCTCTCTCCCTATGAGAGAGTATCACATCCTCTAATCGCACGCACTTCTGCGCTACAACACATATGCATGTTTATGCCTTACTAACATGGATTACAATAAACTTGGGGAATTTATCTTGCCTATGGCTAAGCATTACAATTTGGACCATAACCTGGGGTGTCGGGTACAACCAATCATGCACCCCCTACAACAATTCAATCAGGTACATAAAATATCAACAATACTCTCACCAATCATATGCCCAATATTACAAGCCCATTACATATGTCCATTTACATCTCATCATCATTCTTGACCAAGACACACATATAACCACTTCACACAACTTGAATAAAATAAATACTCACAACTTCAAACAAAAAATATCACTCACAACTCAATCTCACTTTTGTGATTTGATTTGGAGGATGTGTGAGTCCGACAGAATGAGCACGTACACCTCACTTCATTTCTCTATAACACCTCCATGTAATCTGTAGAAGAACTTCTTGAACATTCTCTTCGGCAATGGTTCCAGGATACCACCTCGGTCTCACAGGCAGAGAGATCACGCTCGCTTCCATTACGCACTCACCGATCAAACCACTGCACTGCAGCTGCTTCACCGGTCATGCTTTAGGTAATCTCCATGTAATTTCATAGAACAGTTCATTGACATTCTGCACCGTCTTTGTTGAGGTTTCCATGAAAAATAGACCATTTTCCTTTGCATATGTTTTAGCTTCCTCTACTTCAACCTTCCTCTTTGTTGCCACATCAGCCTTATTTCTAGCAAGGATCATAACCAAATTTGAGTTGCCTTCTTAACCAAATTCTTAATACATCATATTAGATAAGTAGGAATTATATATTCCAACAAAAAAGACTCAGGAGATTGATCAAAAATTGTAGCTCCAAAAAAATACATTGAGGTATGATGGAACCAATTTCTGATCTTAATTTCTTTGTTCCCTGTAAAAAGAGTCTCTAAATGTTGGAGAAACGTTGCCATGAAATGAGGAGCATCTTTTCAATATAATGAATACCAGTTTGCGAAAGTTTGCTTCTTAATAAATGTTTCATTTATGAAGATCTCTATCATTTAATCTATTATAGTTTCATTTCCTCTTTTCAATCAAACATTATATTTTTCAGATAGTATAGGAGTCTTTTCAGATAGGATCTTCATAGTACAGTAACTCTTATGAAGTGTATCTATCTTGAAACTAGAATTATAACAACGAAATCACGGAACCCACAAAATTTTCTTTAAATATATATAATATTCTGCCTGTGAAATAACTATGTCACATAAATCTTCCTTCAATACCATCGAACTATGCCAAGATGCAAAGCCTCCACACAATTTTTTTTCTCTGAAATTGATATGTTTAATGCATTTAAATTTAAGAGCTCATTCCACCTGCGAGCTTCCACCTGAAATTCGTATGCTTAATGCATTTAAATTTAAGAGCTAACTCCACCTGTGCTTTTATTCAGTGTTCATATTTATATGCATTCAATTAATGAATCAATGTATCTACAATCAACATGCAATATTTTCAAAAAAAAAAACCTAAATTGTTACTGAAATTTCTGAGACTGAATACAGAATTACTTATCACCATAGGAGAGAGGACACAATTATCACTAGAGGAGAGAGGACACAATTGTTGATTGCTAAGACAATTATTCTGCTGCATCAATAAAGGAGAAGAGAGGACACAATTGTTGATCGCTAAGACAACACAATTGTTGATCGCTAAGACAACTATTTACATTAGTAAAGCACAAAATATGTCGCTGGAAAAGAGTGCAAACACATTCAGGTATGTTGATAGTTATTTTATCTAAAATTGATGTGATTTTCATGCATTTAGATTACTACCTAATTCCAACTGTGCCCTTTAATACGCATTCAGATTTTCATTGCATTTAGATTTTATAATACCATTTAGATTTTATAATACATCCTGTCCCTTTTTATTGGGTTCGGCCCTTTAATATAAACACTACAATGACAAAAACCTTGTTCTGTTAATGCTTTCGGTATTAGGAGCTTTGAGCCCATTCAGATTTATATTCATTCATATTGCACTCCATTTAGATTTTATAACACGTCTTTTCATTTTTTTTAAATAAAAAACCAGAGAGCATTGCGGAGTAGCAAGAACACATTACACATTGTTATTCCAGTGAATTAACCATGTATCATTCACAAATGAAATTATCTAAGAATCCAATCCGAACACAACCAAAAACCTGGAATTCTTCAAACCTTAAATTTTAACACAAAATAACTCAAAACCCTAAATTCTTCAAACCCTAAATTTTCTCAAAAAAGACTATCGTGAGGGGGAGCTAAAATCAGCATTTATAGCTTAGGAGGATTAGGACGGGAACCCAACTAGCTGGCCTGCTGAATATCGAGATCGGTGAGCTACTGCTCGCCATCCATGCGAATTGTCGGTACTGCACATAACTTTCTTGTTGAAACGAGCGGTGTTGGAACTATTAACTATTAAAAAACTATTTACGTCTACAAAATTACTCTCTGAAGGATTTGGGAACAGCAATACTGAAGGTGCTGTTAACGAGGGACTGAAGGTGCCCGAGGAGGAAAAAGCTTGGTCGGCAATCCCCTCATCTTGTGGGACATTGTTTACATATGTATAAACAATAATCTGAAAAACTTATTTTAGTACCTTTCTGGAATACCTTATATAACTATAAAATCTCCACTTCTTCACTCTTCTAGAGAGCACTTAGAAAGGTTTTTAACTCTGATTTAAGGTTTTCAAAATGAGGTTTCCTATCGATACAAGCACAATCGCCTAACTGCTTGCGACTCTCTACGAGTTTTGTGGATTCATGCAGAGTTCTAGTTTCATGCTCATTCATTATCATAATGTGTAGGGTTATGGATTCAAGGTAATAAAACATTAATTTAGGTAATGGATTTATTATCATAATGTGTAGGGTTATGGATTCGAGTAGAAGCAGATTTAGGTTTTAGGTAATGAATATAATTATATTCTAATATAAATGTTATACTAGCAAAAAAATGGTTGATATATTTGGAATTTATATTTTAACATAAATATTATACTAGTAATAATTACATTTAAATAAAAAATGATTGATATACTTGGAATCTACACCATTAATTTTAAAAAGTGGAAAATAATACAAATACAAATATATCAACCACTTTTTACTTAAATGTGATTATTGCTAATAAATATAATTAATTTCTTTGTAATACCTTACCCCTCCTCATCGATGAATCCCCCCGAGAATAACATTTTCCTTCAAGCCTTTCAACCAATCGATACGACCTTGTAGAGCAGCTTTAGCTAAGACCCGAGCAGTTTCCAAAGTTCCAAGAGTTACGAAGAAACCTTATTGAGTGTCTCAATAGTTAATGCACTGGTCATGGGTCGGTCCAAAGAACAAAAGTTTTTTGAATGAGTTTTTAGAATCTAGTACTGTTGATCGAAAGAAGTCATCAGTTTCATTCATATGGAAACATCTGAGATTACTAAATGCTCGGAGCCTTTTTTTCTTAATGAAAAAAAAGGGGGGTTCCAAATTGATCGGATCTTATATAAATTCCGTTCTCGCGGAAAAATATGGGACATAAGTCATAGATTCCTTTGCTTTTTCTTATACCATTTCAAGTTCCATATCTATCATAGATAAAAAGAAAACCGAGTCATAAAGCTAAAAAGAACCCTTCCCCCGACCGATCATCTAATAAGAAGAATTCCCTTCCCCCGCTCTCCGGACCTATAACCAAGATTCGGCCTTTTAGCTTCCTGAGATGACAATAGGGGTATCAGGTTCTCACCAAAATAACTCGAAATCCCGACTAGGAAAAATCCTAGTGAACCCAGGCATACTACAATGATCTATAATATGATATTCTCGAATGAAAGTTTACAACTAATGTTTATTAGTTTTTTATAGTTGTATATTTTTTCGTAATTGATATGGTTGTCTATTGGCGTTGGCATAAATACGTGCAGCGGTGCAACGCATCGGTGCTGTTGGACTCTACTCCAAGCAATCAAGCAGAGAAAGACGCGCCACCCAACGTCTCACTTCACGCCTTCTACGTTTTATTTTAGATTCTACTAAGACGAAGCTGGAGTCCATTTTCCCACAGAGTGTTTCCTGCACTGACATTCTCGCCATTGTTGCCAGATGTGTTGTAGTTATGGTATAATCTCCTCATATTTATAACAGACTGCGCTCGTGTCTAATAATAGGCTAGACATGTATGATTAATTGAAATATTGATTTAACAGGCGGGAGGTCACATGGGCAGTCGCCCAAAGACGAAAGGACGGACTCATCTCTAGGGCAAAGGGCAAATGATACCAGAAATCTGCCAGACCCCTCGTTCAACATCTCTCAGCTCATTCATAGCTTTTCCCTCCATGGACTATCTGTCTGCGATCTGATCGTATTGTCTCATAATTACATCACTCTTTTCTGTTTATACTTCTAAATTATCATTTTATGTCTACAAAAGTGTTCTAAAGCTCAGGTGGATTTACCTTAACCCGCTTTAACTGGCGTTATTCCTGGAACCTAATTCTCATCTCATTCAAAACCTAAATTACGGACTTTATCAAGCTATTATCCTTGAATCTAATTTTCATCCCATTCAAAGCCTAAATTGGATATATCAAAATTTAAATTATCATTTTAGTTGACATCCTTAACCCAAACCCATTATAATGATATTGCTATTCAAACAAATAATTTAAGTTTAGCTTTAGTATACAAGAACATAAGAATTAGCCAAATTCAATGTAACATTTAAATTGAATGTATTTTTATCATATGATTTGAAAGTAAAAAATTATCTCATTAAAAAATATTTAGGATTTAGGATTTTATATTAATATATAAATTTCAAGAATTTAATATTTTTTATTAATATAATAAATTATTTACTATTAAAAAAACATATAAAAATATCATTTAATACACATTTTACATATTAAACAATAAATTCTAATACCCTATAAAATGAAAATGAGTTGAATCTTGAAAATATTTTTTCAATTATACAAAACATCGTATCTTTATATCAATTTATGTTGCTTAATAAGTTGTATTTAAATGTACTAATAAGTTAAAAGTTCAGTGTGTTTTTTAATGTAATAATGATGATAATGGTGATTATGTATTGATTGTATTTTTGGAATAATACTTTTCTGTTATTTTTTATGTTTTTTTAAAGGAAAAATTTTATTTCTAAAATTATATATGTGGGGTTTTGAACTAGAATAATAATTTTCTTTGGTTTTTACCTTTTTTTATCCAGAATAATCTCTGTAGTTTCTGAGGACTTCTATGCAATTTTAAACGGGAATACTACTTCTCTTTGGTTTTGAATGGGAATAATACTTCTCTGCTGTTTTGAAATTATCTCTCTATCATTTTCAACGAGAATAATATTTCTAAGCGGTTTTGAATTTGAATGGAAATAATATTTCTGCTTTCTCCGGACTTCTTTGAGGTTTTAGGAAATTATTTTTGGCTTTTCAAAAGGTTGAGCAATTGGACATCTGAAATGAGGTGAGTCACTTTTTAGTTTGATTCAATTTTAATTTTATGTAAAGAGATTTAAATATATTTTATCTTTACAATTATATGGAATAAAAATGAGTTAGAAACATTAGAAAAAATAGAGTTAGAAACATTAGAAAAAAGGAGTGAAGAAAGAGATGTAAAACTCCAAATAGAGCTAGAGGCAATGATTGGTAAAAAAATTAAATATACCATTCAAACTCAAATAGAGGATAGATTCTTAGGGTTCAAGAGTGAATTGCAAACAATGAAGGATAAAATTCAAGAAATGGAAAAACATAAACAATCAACCGAAGAAGGAGGGGTTGACGAAAATCACAACTTGAGAGATAGGATTAAAGAGCTAGAAAAAAAAATGACCAACAATTTGATCCTCAGTAATAAGCTAATCTAACTGGACCATGAGCGTAACAAAAGAGCCTTGAACCTCATAATTTTTGGTATAAAAGAACAACAAGAAGAGGAGGATACGCTAGCAATAGTAAAAGAAGAATTAAAAAATGAATCACAAATTGATACAACTTACTTCATAGAAGCAAAGAGGCTAGGAAAAATAATTGATCACAAAGATAGGTTGATCCATGTCAAAGTAAGTTGTAATGACCATAAATATAACATACTTAGTAAATCTTTGAGCTTAAAAGGGTCAGGAATATTTATAAATGAAGACCTCATTCCCGAAGACCAAGCTGAATTAAGGAAGAAAGTTCAAAATGTAAAAAAATCCAGAAAAGAAGGAAAATGGACAATAATTAGAAATCGAAAAGCTATTGTTTGGGATAGAGACCAAAAGGATAATAATAAATAGGAATTTGGGACACTCAGAATCCTTTTTTGGAATTGTTGTGGCTTTCCATGGTGCAAAGGTCCTATGATAAGTTGGATCTTGAGTGATATTGATATTATCTGTCTAGCTGAAACTTGGGAGCATGAGGAGTCTAAGGTCCCTAAGATGGAAGGATTTTTCTTGTGGTCAACATGGAACAAAAAATCCCACCGTAGAGGGATAGGAGGCATATCTTGTTATAATAGAAAGAGAATTTCTCTTCACATTCAACTTCATAAAATTGACCCTCTTAATCAATACATTTGGATAGAAATTTTAGACACCAATGCTAAGAAGATGTATATAGAAATTTGTTATTTTGCACCTATTAATTCTACTTTTTATAAGAAAAATAATCTAGAGAAAAAGTGTCCCTATAATAATTTAGAACAAGATATTTATAATTTCAAAAATGAAGGTAATATCCTCCGGCTAGGAGACTTTAATGCTAGGAATGCAACTAAACAAGCTACTATTTTAAGTAATGACCTAAACCATGATCCTTTATAGCTAGATGAGGACTTTGTTTTATATAATAGCTACAAAAGAAGCTCTGAAGACCTAATTGAGAATTTGTTTAATACTGAGTTTTTCAAGCTCTGCAGCTCTCAAGACCTAATAATTTTAAATGGAGTAATGAAATGGCCAAAATCCAACTAGATGACCTATATTCATGGGCTAGGTAGCAGTGTTGTAGATTATGTGATATCTGATATCACCATTTCCAAACAAATAACAACTATTGACATTTTAAATGACATGAGCCCGACTCTGATCATAAACCTTTAAACCTAACTCTAAAATTTTCCATGCATAGGAACACCATGGAAGAGAATTCTGATAATCAAAAGAATTTGCGCTTTGAAAAAAGTAAAGTTGACATTTTCATAAAGGATTTAAATAGTAAATTAAACCTCCTAACTTATAAGGACAACATTGAAGACCTCTATCATAATTTTACAACTACCATTTCCACTTCTATTAACAAGTTCTTTTTCGAGGTGTGCTATAAAAAGAATAATAGAATGACCAACCCTTGGTATGATAAAGAATGTAAAATTGCTAGGAAATCCATTAGGGATGCTTCTAATGAGTCCTTAAAACTCGATAATATCAATACATACAAAGCCCTAATTAAAAGGAAAAAAATATACTATATCAATAAAAGGGAAGAACAACTTTCACAGCTATACAAGTTGAATCCTAAGAAGTTGTGGAGCCAAATTCTAAAATGCAATACTAAAGAAAACAATAGGATTCCCTTAAGGACCTGGAATTCCTACCTTAAAAGTCTTTACGAGTTCCCTAATTCCATGGACACCATTCCTATTGTCCCTACAAAGGAAGAAGTTTTTTCTTTATATGACATAGAGTTCGGGGTTAAGCAGCTTGCAAATGGGAAAGCTAAGGACATTGAAGGCTACAAGTTGAAATTTTTAAAATCGGAGGGCCAATCCTTATCCCTCACATACAAAAGCTCTTCAATTTAACAGTCAAGAAGGGATTCCCTAAACCTTGTACACAAAGCCTCATTTTTTCTATTTTTAAAAATGGGGATAGAAACATTCCCTCTAATTATAGGACCATAATGATTAGCCTGATTTTAGCCAAGCTTTATGGAATTATTTTGGAAAAGAAGATTAACCTCCGGCTAGAAAATCACGGTAAAAGAGATAAAGGCCAGACTGGGTTTAGGAGATATAAATCAACTATGTACCAGCTTGTTACCTTTAGTATCATTTCACAGGAGTTCCGCAATACTAAAACTGATCTTTCTTGTTGTTTTGTTGACTTTAAAAAAGCTTTTGACATGGTTTCTAGGAAAAACATTTGGAATAGGTTGGAAGAGATAAAAGTGTCTCTCGAGTTGAAGGCTTTTGCAATAAGGATGTATGAGAATGTTATTGATAAGTTTAAAATTACTGAGGGCTGGTCAAAAGAGCTTAACTGCAATATTGGAGTCAAACAAGGTTGTCGCTTGTCCCCTACCCTTTTTGGCATATACATTGACAAGTTAGAAAAATGATTGGAAAAAACAGGTTGTGTCGGCTCTACTCTCACTAGTATAGTCATCAATATTCTTCTTTATTCCAATGATATCGTTCTTATGGAAAGGAGTCCCCATGATCTTGAAAACCAACTAAGAATCCTCAAGGATTTTTGCTCCAATATGGGTATGACTGTTAATACTGATAAGACTAAGGTCATGATTATTAAGACCAATAATATCCCTTATGATACCTTTGTATATGACAAAAACAACATAGCAGAAGTGACTTTATACAAATATCTTGGAATTGATATTCACCACAAGCTCAACTAGAATTATAGCATTGAGAAAATGATTATTGGGGGATGAAAAGCTTATTATGGGATTGAAAACAATTGTAAATCAAATGATCATTGGAGTTGGGATAAGAAGAAACTCCTCTTTGAATTATAGCATTGAGAAAAGGATTATTGGGGGATGAAAAGCTTATTATGGGCTTGAAAACAATTGTAAATCAAATGATCTTTGGAGTTGGGATAAGAAGAAACTCCTCTTTGAGACTCTTGTTACACTTGTTATTCTTTATGGATGTGAAGTCTAGGGCTGTATTGTCTCTCGTTAATCATGGAGAAAGCTAGAGCAAATACAAAAGAATTTTATAACCTATAATCTCAAAATTAAAGGAAATACGCCCTATCCCATACTCCTCTTAGAAACAAGCCTCTCCCCATTGAGAGCATGGCTATGACTAGATGCCTAATGTATAAGAACAAGTTAAACAACATGGAAAACAAGAGGCTACCTAAAATTGCTTCAAAATTAAGTCATAACCACCATCAACTCAAGCGAGGATGATATCAAGTCATAACCACCATTTATATATCTAAATACTAATTATCTTTAATCTTTAATAAATTAGAAACTATAAAAAAAACCCTCTATATTAATAATTAGAAGAAAATATTCTTTGTTTTCTATCTTTATAACTTAATATATAATTTAATACATTTTGTATCAAATATTATGCTGAGAATCATAATAATGTAAACTCAAATTTCCACACTTAAATATTTCCCATTATCCATTTTCATTATCATTAACCTTGTTTAATTTAACCTACTACTATATCTCCCACCACAGCTATTTCTTTGAGGATGTGCCATTTTGCTTAATTTAACCTACTACCATATTCCCCTCCACGCCTTTTTCTTTGAGGCTGTGCCATATCTCCCACCACACCTATTTCTGTGAGGATGTGCCATTTTGCAGAATGACATTTCGTTTTTACTATTGTGCATAGGGTTTTTTACTCCGTCGGATTGTTGATTGCCGACCCGTTGCGTTACTATGTAGGGTTCTTTACTGCCCCTCTCCATCTCTCCAATGGAGTTATTTACTACCCATTTCCATTTATCGATTTTTTATCGGTTATCTGCGTCCTCTTTGGGAAAGCAGCTACAACAAGAATAGGATAGCATGGGCGTGGTAGGGAACTCGAACCTTACGAGATTCTACAGCCCATTTCTTTCACCTCTCGGCTGCACCCGGGAATGGAATTTCCAACCTTTCACGGAAATGGTATTTGCTTGTGTAGATTCGATTGCCATTAAAAATTTACTTACAGTTTTTTATATCTTTACTTGTTCAATAATGCAGGCACATTGAATTTTTAGGACTCAGTGGAAAAGCCTAGCACGGTTGGATTACAAGATAATCTTTTATAGACTCCTCCCTTATCAATGGTAGTCATCATAATTAATTCGTATTATCTTGGTCTTCATCTTTATTAAAAAAAAAATTCTATTAAAAACTTTTTTATAGACTCCTCCCTTATCAATGGTAGTCATCATAATTAATTCGTATTATCTTGGTCTTCATCTTTATTAAAAAAAAGAATTCTATTAAAAAAGTTACAAAAAAAGTTTTTAAGTTTTTAAGATTTAGCTACTTTTTGTTATTCTTATTTTAATTTTTTTTTATCAAAATTTATTCACAAACAAACCCCATCTGATATATGACTATATTTGTTTATGTTAATCATTATAAACAGTTTTTTTTATGTGTAACAATGTTATACCCATGAAACCATTCCAAATATCGTCTTTGATCTTTATGAAGGTGAAACTAAAACCAACATCACGAGCATCTCATCGTTTTAATAACAATTCCTTACATTAAAATATTTACATGTGATTGATGTTGATTCCAAATCTAGTTTTTCCTCTCTCTTGAGCCAATTACAATGCCTTTCAATTAAAATGTTTGCATGTTTTAATATTTTCATGACCTTCACTGAAATTCCAATGGTCTATTTATTTTGTTCATTAGCTTTTTTATTATACATTTACTATTGATGTATATGAAACATATTTTGGGGTTTAAATTTTTTCTATTTGATATAAATTCATGTTTTTATAATTTAATATTTTTATATTAAACTTTATAAAATTATTTTTCTAATCTTAAATTTAAACTTTAATCTTATATTCTAACATGAAATCATATTTTTAATATGAAATTCTAACTTTAATTTTACATATTTATTATAAAAATAATTAATATAACTTACAAACTTGTACCTACCACCTTAATATGGTTGTGCTAATTATAATATGATGTTCAAACAATCCAAACACCAAATTTTGTAACCATGAACTACTTCATTTTCCGTTGTTCAATACCATTTATATGGTGCCTCTAATTTCCTACGGTGGTTAAGTGTGGCAACCACATATTACAACCATTTAAATTAGAGTTATTTTGAATTTAAATTAGAGTTATTTTGAAGCAAAATTTCCTTATTTTCATTTATATGTAAAGTAATATTTTCACTTTTATTTTGTATAACATATAGACTGTTTTTTCGGTTGTTATCATTTTCTATACATTTTTTTTTTTTTAAATTAATTATGCAATTCATATCTAATTTAATATAAATTTAGATTTATGTTAATTAAAATTTGTTAAGCATATAGGGATGAAATGTTTTTAGGAGTAAATCTATGAAGTGGAAAAACAATGATTTTTTTTAAATCAATAAAAACAATAAAATTTATTATAATATTTAATAAATTTCAAAACATTAGCTTAAAAAATGAAGATGTTTTTCCTAATAAGATTCATATCAAAATGAAATCCTAACCATTATCTTAATTTGAAATCTTATTATTAATCTAAAAAATTAATTTTAATCTTACATATTTATTATAAAAATGAAGAAATCAAGACCTAGTTATAATTGGTGAACAATTTAGTAAACCTGCCATATTCAATAGTAGGAGTAGTAGCCTAATCTTGAATAATTGGTAATAGTGTATTTTTTTAGAGATTGGTTAGATCACTTATTGGTTAATATTATACTTTAGTATGAAGGTAATATTATGTTTAGTAGTGGGCTTAATGGTTAAGATGAAGTGTTTCCTCTTTGAAAGTTATGGGTTCATATTCACAAAAAATATTAATAACAAAAAAATATTTCAATGTTAACTATAAATAAAATATTTCAATATTCACCTTAACTAAAACATTTCATTATCAACTAAGTGGGAGTATTTCCTTTTGTCATTCAACATGGATTTGTGTGTGTGTGTGTGTGAGAGAGAGAGAGAGTGTGTGTGTGTAACCAACAAAGATCCATCTTCACTAAAATTTATAATGAATAGAGAGAGATCAAGTCATTGGAGGAAAAATAAAGGGAAAGTTTGCACCTAAAGGGATTTGATTTCTCTCAATGCATGGTTAATCCTAAATTAAAATAAATATATGTTGGTAAGTAATCTAGAGAATCTCATATTCTATCTCAACTTACAATCAATGGATCAACCAAAAATAGATAGATGGGTGGGTGTGGGTGGTTAGGGGAGTATATTACTAGCACAGCCACATTAAGGTGGTTGATATATGCCCATAGGCCATATCAATCACTTTTATAATAAATATGCAAGATTAAATTTAGGGTTTCAGTTTAAGATCAGGATTTCAAATTAGGGTTAGGGTTAGGATTTAAGATTATGTGAATAATTTTACAATGTTTAATATGAGTATATTAAATGATGGATAAAAAATTTCAATGAAAATGAAGACCAAGACAACAAGAATTAGTTATATTGTCTATGATTGATCTAGGATCCTACGGACTCTACAAAAGGTTATCTTGTAATATAGACAATTAGTGATGGTGGTCTACCATTGAATCCTAGAGATTCCGAAACAACAATGTGCCTACATGATTGATCAAGTCAAGATATCAGAAACTGTAAGTGAATTTTTAATGGAAATCAAGTCTTTACACAAGAAAATACCATTACCGTGAAAGGTTGGAAATTCAAACCCCACATGCAACCAAGTGGTGAAAGAAATGGGTCGTAGACTCTCATAAGGTTCGATTTCCCTACCACACCCACACTATCCTATTCTTGTTGGAGTCGCTTTCCTTAAGAGGACGCAGATAATCAATTAAAATGGAGAGATGGTGATGGGGTAGTAAATAACCCCATTGGAGATATGGAGAGGGATTGTAAATAAACCTACATAGTTACGCAACAGTGACCCAATCAAGAGTCAACACTCAAGAACCCGACAGAGTAAAAAAACCACACACAATAGTAAAAATGAAACGTCGTTCTCCAAAATGGCACCTATCATCCTCAAATAAGTAGGTGTGTTGGGAGATATGGTGGTAGGTTATATTAAATGTGGAATAAGGAGGAAGTGTAATTATTCTAATTAATGTTGATGATGTTCGGTAATGACTAACGACCAGCTTTTAACATGTAAAGAAGTGAGTTCCCTAAGTATGAACCCTTCATTTATGAACACAATGAAGAATATTCCATTTTATTTAATCATGTCCATAGAAAGAGCAACAAATATTAAAAACCTAATTAATTTAATCTAGCTCTTTCCAATAAGCTATACGTATCGATATAAATATTATGTTTTAAAAAATTTAAGAATATGTTCAGATATGTTTTTTTTTAATATATATATATGATCTAACTATAAAATATTCCCTTCAACTACATTTAAATTTCAAAAATATTGCAATCTGTTTTGAAAAGTCAACAAATCCAACATTTAAATTTCAAAAATATTGCAATCTGTTTTGAAAAGTCAACAAATCCAAGATGACCATTAAGTTAGGGTAACACTACTTTGTAACTTCCATGTTCGTTGGAAATTTAATTCAATAATGAATCTCCATTAACAGGTTGGCATACCGGGGCTTCTCTCAACGCTTTTACTTTGAGAACTAATTCCAAATTTCAACGCTTCACTCAAGGTGGATCCAACCATGGAGCCACAGTTTTCACAGAGCCTACATACGGTGTTCCTTCAACCTAACAATAATGGCAGCGTGGGGGGGTTTTCTAAATTCCACGGCTAACATGTTTGACAATGCATACTTCAAAATTTTGATAGAAGGAAAGGGAGTGTTGGGCTCCAATCATGCATTGTTTGAGGAGAAACAAACAAAGGAAATGGTGAAGAGATTCTAAAGGGATGAAAATTAATTTTTCAAAGCATATCTAGAAAAATTTCACTTGCAAAACAATTAACACTTTTTATTATAATAAGGTTTTCAATACATTTATATAGGTGTCATGAGATCCAAATTATTAAAAAATTAGGGAGAAGTGGAGAGAATATCTCGACTATATTTAACAAACAAAAACCAAATATACTAAAGTAAACATTATCTCCAACACCCCTCTTAATGCTTACTTCACAAAGAACAATATTGTAATCAAATAAAAATATTTTAGAAAACAGTTTTTGAACTCTAATATTTGGTAAATTCTTGATCAACAACTTTATCCACTTGTGAACTATCATAGACTAAGCTTCATCACACAATAATTAACTCTAATATACCACTTGATCTCTTGAAGATACGAGTGCTTCAATCAAGAAAACACATTGTAAAAGATTGTAGACATAACTAGTGGCAGTGCTCTTAGGGAACTGTGTTCCCCAAGAACCATGAGCTTTTGAGCTTTTAAGTTATGTAACATTGTTCTAAAAAAATATGAGAGGCTTTTTCTTGAATTCATTATCATTGTGAGAATATCTTGGGACTTAGATATGGCTATATTTGTTGATCCTTTTAGTTTTCCATTTAAAATATCATTGACATGGATTTTACAATAAAATTCTATTTTTTTCATCCTTCCCTTGAAAAATAGTGCAATTTCAACTTGAGAACCACCTTCTCTTTCTCTTGGATTCATCCTCTTTTCTTGTACTAAAAGTGCTAATATCATTCCATATAATGTTTGAGATGATATTTGACTTAAAGTAAAAATAAAATTGTTATAATTTGAAGATAAACTATTTTATAAAAAAAAATTTGCATCTTCATCGTCTACCTTAGCACCAATTTCCGCTAGCTTCCTTATAAGTGACATTCTATCATTTATATGACTAGACAGGAATGTCTCATCATGCATTTTAAGTCTAAATACTTGTAATTTTAAAGAAAACTTTGCATTTACATATTTTTCACCAAATAAGTTACTCAATTGCTCTCATATTTCTGTAGATGAATTTTCTAAATCAACAAGATGTAGTTGAGAGTCTGAAAGTGTAATGTTCCTGACTTGTCTAGTCTAGGAAACGCTGCTAACGTGTGTGTAGGATTAATTTTTTACAACATATAAATGATCATACAAATAACAAATGCGCCAAAGGACTGCAAAGTTTATATTATGATATTTTTGTGGATTACAAAATGGTCGAATGCAGCTGAATAAACTGACAATATTCAACTAGATCAAGAGACAAAGGATATTAGCCAGAAAACAAATAAGAAACTAAAAGATAATACCTGGAATATGGGAGCACTGTGGAATCAATGGACGCGCTGGGACTATGGCAGCTCTGACGGTAACTGTTGGAAGTATCAAAAGTTCGCCCTGGGAGCTGTACTTCTCAGAATGGCCTGGAAAATGTCCCAAATGATGCACCCTACTCTATTCCTCAGTGTTGGTAACTATTAGACCCCTCTACTAGTGACTTTGGACCCCCGATAGATCCCCCTGGGGGAATGCACCCCTCTTTCTCTGGAAAAATGCGTCCTAGTGATTCCACCATCAGACTCGAATGAGATATGTCTCAAAATGACTGCCTTGGTCTAATGGGAAATGGGTCAGAAGGGTTCCCCTGAATATGGCCTGATGCTCGCTTTGAAACCCCAAATGTATCCACCAAAAGTGTTGCACGTCCAAGTCTGGAAAATGCGCCCCATTTGATTCCTCCGTTGGAATCTGATGAGGAACTAGGAAAAAGATGTGCCTTTCCTTCCTCTCAAATGGGTTGGAGGGAAATCTCGAAATTCTCCCTAGATGGGATAAGTCGACTAAAAACCCTCTCAGAAGTTGCACCCTCACTCTGGATGAATGTGCCCTTGTTGATGAACACTATGTAGTTGTTGCTGAAGAATGATGGAAGACCTAAATGATCTCCCTGGTGACTAGGGTGTGCCAACTGGTGTCTTCCTCCTGGAATCCACTGAACTATCTCTCATGAGATGTGTCTCTTCTCCTCAATGATAATTCATAATCTGCATAATAATGAATTAGGTCGTTGACCCTTCCTTTATAGCTTTCCAAAACCCTAAATCATGTTGAAACCCTAATTCATTGTTGACTTCCAAAACCCTAAATCACTGTTGAAACCCTAATTCACTGTTGACTTCTATTTTTAGCTCATAATGACTTAAAAACATTTGTAACCCTTTTTAGCTTAATGTCACTTTCTGAATATAACACCTGTGATTGGAGTGACCTCTAGTAACCATGTTTACCACTCTTTGGCCCTGGATATAGTATAACGGGGTGGTTTATACCATTAATCCTCCTCTCTAGAGCTTCTATTTGGAAAGGGACATTACAGTCCTCCCTTCCCGAAATTGCTTTTCCTCAAGCAATACTAGTCCAGGGTGTTGCAACATTTGCTTGCTCTCCCAAGTAGTGTCCTCTACTAGAAGCCCTCTCCATTTGATCAAACACTCTCTGATGACCTTGCTCCTCAATTTCCACTCCCGGAACTCCAAAACCTCCTCCAGAACTAACTCTAGTTGTACCTCCTCATCCAATGGGGGAAGCTCCTCTGATGTGCTAATGAATTTTCCCACTACCTTTTTGAGGCAAGACACATGGAACACGTCATGAATATTTCTCCCCTCTGGAAGCTCTAGCTCGTAAGCAACCTTGCCTACTCGACACATGATCCTATAAGGACCATAAAATCTGGGCTTGAGCTTCTCGGCCCCACTCTTCTTTAGAGATGACTGTCTGTAGGGTTGAAGTCTCAAGAAAACCAAATCTCCAACCTCAAAGTTGTGCTCTATCCTGTGCCTATCCACACTTAACTTCTATCAGTTTTGCGTTGTCTACAGGTACTCTTTCAACAACTTGAGAATCTCCTGACTCTCTATGATCCAATCCTTAGCCTTGGGATCTCTGCTCTCCCTGAAGACCAATTCTACCAAAGTGGGAGCATCATATCCGTACAATGCTCGGAAGGGTGGCATACCAATGGATATGTGGAAGGTGGTGTTGTATAAATATTCTCCTAAATGTAACCACTTTACCCATATTCTCTGTTGTCCTCCTACATAGTTCCTCAAATACCCTTCAACCCACTTGTTGACAATATCGGTCTGCCCATCTATTTGAGGGTGATAGTTTGTGCTAGGTGTCAAATTTGTCCCCAGCAACCAAAACAACTCTCTCCAAAATGTCCCTATGAACCGATTGTCCCTGTCTGTGACGATGTTATTCGACAACCCATGAAGTCTGAAGACCTCCCTGAAGAAAAGATCGACTACCTGAACTGCACTGTACTCTGTCGATATGGCATAGAAGTGAGAAAACTTGGTCAATCTGTCGACCACTACATAGATACAGTCCTTACCCTGGAGCTTGGGTAGACCCATGATGAAGTAGCCCTGCTGGAAGAGCATGCTCTAACTTGTTCTGCTGGCAATTCACACACTCGGTGACGTGTCTCATAACATCATGTTTGAGGCCCTTCCATGAGAACCTCTCTCTGATATGTCTATAGGTTTTTAAAAACCCTTGATGGCCTGTTAGAGGTCAATCATGAACTGCGGTGAGGATCTTCTTCTTGAGCCCTAAATCTAGCACCAAGTAAACTCTATCCTTGTAAAATATGACATCGTCAAAAACCCTATACCGTTCATCTTGTATCTTCCCATCCATCACCTTACAAGTGAACTTGTTCTTGGAATATTCCACTCACAAGTGGGATTTCCAATCTGATGAAATCTCCATCAAATAACATGTCACTGGTCTCCTCAATAGTGCATTGACCACAATGTTCTTCTTCCCCTTGACATACTCTATGTCAAATTTGAATTCATGTACCTTCGTCACCCATTTTTGTTGGTGCTCACTAAGGTCCTTCTACTCAAGGAAATACTTCAAACTGTTGTGATCGATCTTGACCACGAATTTTCTACCACCAAATATTGTCTGAACTTGGTCAAGGCATGCATGATTGCCAACATTTCCTTGTCATAAATGGAGTAAAACCTCTCATGTTGACTAAGCTTCCGACTCTTGAATATAATGGGGTGTCCTCCCTACATCAAAACTACATCGATCCCTTCGTCGGATGTGTCACACTCTAGTACAAATGGAAAGGTGAAGTCTGGTAGTGCCAACACTGGATAAGTGCCCATGACTTCCTTCATGTGATCAAAGGATTCCTGTGATTTCTCAGTCCATGTGAAGGCCCCGTGCTTGGTAATATCTGTCAGTAGTGCTCCCAGCTGAGAAAAACCCCAGATGAACCGCCTATAATACCTTCACAGCCCGAAGAAGCTCCTCAATTATGTCACATTCATGCACATCAGCCAATCCAAAATGGCCCTGATCTTCTCTTCATGCACCTGTACCCCCTTTGCACTAATGATGTGGCCTAAGTAAAGCAACTCTGTCATACCAAACTCGCACTTGGAATCTTTGGCATATAATGATTGTGCCTCCATGATGCTCAATACCTCATCTAGGTGCCTCATATTCTCTTGGCATGACCGACTATAGATCAAGATGTCATCAAAGAAAACCAAGACTGATTTCCTTAACTGATCCCTGAATATATGGTTCATGCAAGACTGGAATGTAGCGGGTGCATTGGTTAGCCCAAATGGCATAACCAGGAACTCGAAGTGTCCAAAATGATATCAAAATGTCATCTTCTCTATGTCCTGCTCTTGGATGTTGATCTGATGATATCGAGAGCGTAGATCAATTTTTGAGAAGAAAACTGCCCCATGCAGTTCATCCATCAACTCATCAGTGTGTGGGATAGGGTACCAGTTCTTGATGGTTTTCTTGTTCAAATCTCGGTAATCAATGCACATCCTCATGGTGCCATCCTTCTTTAGAACTAGGACAATTTAAGAAGAAAATGGGTTGTTGCTCGGTTTGATGTGTCCCATCGCCAACAATTCCTTGATTTCCTTTTATATCTCACCCTTGAACCTCCTGGGATGATGATAAGGTGGGGTGATCATAGGTTTGGCCCCCTCCTCCAACTCAATAGTGTGCTCAAACCTCCTGTCAGGTGATCTCCCTGGTGGAATTGCCTCAAAGACCTGTTGATGTCATTCCAATAAATTCTTGATCTATGTATGGTATTATTGTTGACCTTCTGAATCCTTTTGAGTAGTGATAAAGCATTATGTGGCTTATGCTACCTCCCCATGTCTGAATATCCTCTCTATCCTCTTGGCTGAAACTGTCCTGGGTGCTCCTGTTGACATACCTCTTAGAACAATCTTCTTCCCATCTTGATCTCTGAATCCCATTTCCAAGGTTTGGTAGTTGGTAGTGATTTTTCCCAAGGTAATCATCCACTGAACTTCTAACACCACATTTGTGTCTGATAGGCCAACCACATAAAATGTGTCTCTCACTGTGTAGTTGCCTAACTTCTTCTCTAAGTTTGGAACTATGTATATACACTCCATTATGTGGCCATCTGCTACTGCAACATCAAACCCCTCAAACTCCTCTTTCTGAAGTGTCTGTCTTGATACTAGTGAAGCGTCAATGAAGTTGTGGGTGGCCCCACCATCTATCACGGCGATTTCCCATTGCTCATGAATAATCCCTCTTATATTGAGGGTATCATACCTGGGAACACCAGAAAGGGTCTCTATGACTCCTCCCTTTGCTGGTTTCCTCCTGTTAGCCTACTCTGGTGGTTGCGGGACTACTAGAGGATGGGCTCCTGCCGGTGTCAGTGGTCTATGGGGAGGATACTCCTCTAATAGTGTTGACTCCTCCTCTGAACTAGTGGATCCACTATCCTACTCCTCCTCTTCATTGTCCACGATGTCTGCTGCTACCTCAATATAATGAATGTCTCCCTTGCCCATGCACCTATGGCCTGGGACCCAAGGATCTCTGTAGTTGAAGCAAAGATTCTTCCTCATAAGCTTTCGCCTAGTCTCATCATCCAACTTCTCCTTGATATTCCATTCTCTCTGGAATGGCTTCATGTCTCCATCCCTCTGGGGCACAAATGGTTTGGAGAAAGTTTTAGTCTTTGGCACTAAGTCTGCCAGATCTCGAGTGCAAAGGATGGCATCCTACAAAGTGGGAGGCCTATATGCCTTCACCCATCCTCTCAAAGGCTCTATGAGTCCTTCTCTGAATAACATGATCAGTCTAGGATCTAATATATATGTCATTGCAATGGCTACCCGCTAAAACTCCATGATGAATGCCTCTGATGTGTTAGTTTTTCTCAACTAAGCTAGATCCCTGAAGTGTATCTTGAGATCCTTCTTGTCAAACCTGCCCATGAGCCTATATGTAAACTCCTTATAGGAGGTGATGCAACTGTGACCTAATGTCACCAGTACATGATACCACCACTCGTGTGCCTCACCCTCCAAGTGTAAGGTCGTGAAATGGATGGCCTCTGTCTTGGTCTTCTGGTTGAGCTTGTAATACGTGTCTAGGTTATGTACCCAAGCTCTGGTGGTGTATTTGGATGATCCGTCGAAAGAAGGGATGGTGAGTTTCCCAACTTTTCAGATGAAATTGAGGTTACGCCCCTGTTGTTGTTGTGCTCCTCCCCTCTGCGGCTCTTTGGAGCGTTTCCTGAGTCTGAGTCCACAGTACTTGACTAAGGTCATGTCTTGATGGAAGTCACGACCCAATGTTGCGTACTCCCTCCTATACTCTGCAATGTCGTATGCATGAGTGGGTGGCCTATGTGCTATCAGTGGCGGTGTTGCTACCGGGGGTGCCCTCTGGAAACTAGGAAACAAGGGGCTAGGAATCCTACTCCCAGAGGTGTATGTGCGAGAGGGTGACTGGGGTATAATTCCTGTTCCTGAGTTCCCCTATGCTGCATGCGGGACTTGTGTGTCTAGGGTGCCCACTCTAGCCAATCTATCAACCACCTGTGACCTATGCCAAGGACTAAGACATGGTCCATTGACTAGATAACATATCATTGATAACCTGTATCAACGATATGTTAGTTGTCTTTGGATCTACGAGGGCCTTTCCACTGCCCTTTGGTCACTCATATCTGTCTCCTAGCATCCTCTCTGCCTCACACTCAGCCTCACGCTCTACCCTTCTCTCTGCTTCTCTGTGTGCCTCTTCCTCTTACTCTGAGATAGGAGGAAAAGGGGGAAAGTCAGGCCTATGCCTTATTTCCTTATGCCTATCGTAAATGACATATTTGTCACCTACATTTTCACGGCCCTCTAGGTCTTATGTTGCACTCATTGTCTTTAGTCACAGGCTGGCAGGACTAAAGCTCTAATACCACTATAATGTTCCTGACTTGTCTAGTCTAGGAAACACTGGTAATGTGTGTGTAGTATTAATTGCTTACAACATATAAATGATCATACAAATAACAAATGCGACAAAGGATTGCAAAGTTTATATTATGACATCTTCGTGGATTACAAAATGGCCGAATGCGGCTGAATAAACTAACAATACTCAACTAGATCAACAGACCAAAGGATCTTAGCCGGAATACAAATAAGCAACTAAAATATAATACTCAAAATATGGGAGCACTGCGGAATCAATGGATGTGTTGGGACTATGGCAGCTCTAACAGTAACTAATGGAAGTCTGGAAAGTTTGCCCTAGGAGATGTACTTCTCGGAATGGCCTGGAAACTATCCCAAATGATGTGCCCTGCTCTAGTCCTTAGTGCTGGTAACTGTCGGACCCTTCTACTGGTGAGTTTGGACCCCAGATCCCTGGGGGAATGCGCCCGTCTTTCTCTGGAAAAATGTGACCTAGTGATTCCACCATTAGAATCGGACGAGACATGTCTCAAAATGACCGCCTTGGTCTACCAGGAAATGGGTCGGAAGGGTTTCCCTGAATATGGCCTAATGCTTGCTCTGGAACCCCAAATGTATCTGCCAAAAGTGTCGCACGTCCAAGTATGGAAAATACACCCCAGTTGATTCCTCCATTAGAATCTGATGAGGAACTAGGCAAAATATGTGCCTTGCCTTCCTCTCAAATGGTTCGGAGGGAAATCTCGAAATTCTCCCTAGATGGGATAAGTCGACTAAAAACCCTCTCAGAAGTTGCGCCCTCACTCTGGATGAATGCGCCCTTGCTGCTGAACACTATGTAACTACTATTGAAGAATGACAGAAGACCTGAATGATCTCCTCGGTGACTAGGGTGTGTCTCTCAACACCAAAATCAACCAACTGGTATCTTCCTCCTGGAATCCACTGAACTATATCTCCTGAGATGCGCCTCTTCTCCTCAATGACAAGTCATAATCAGCATAATAATGAATTAGTTTGTTGATCCTTCCTTTATAGCTTTCCAAAACCTTAAATCATTCTAAAACCCTAATTCATTGTTGACTTCCAAAACCCTAAATCACTGTTGAAACCCTAATTCATTGTTGACTTCTATTTTTATCTCATAATGACTTAAAAGCACTTTTAACCCTTTTTAGCTCAATGTCACCTTTTGAATATAACACCTGTGACTAGAGTGACCTCTAGTAACCCTGTTTACCCCTCTTTGGCCCTGGCTATAGTCTAACGGGGCGATTTAGACCATTAAGCCTCCTCTCTGGAGCTCCTATTTGGAAAGGGACATTACAAAAAGAGCCATACCAATGATAGAATTAGCTTTGTCATGCTTTCTTTCTGACTCAATTAATTGCTTGGAATATATATTTTTTTCTTCTCTTCCTTTTACTACACCCCATAAATTCTTATTCATCAACTGCATTTGTATTTTTACCTTCCAAGTATCGAAATTGAGGCCATTAAATTTTTCTAAAGCTAGAGACTCCATGTTCAAAAGAAACTAATCTTCAAAGTGATATATCATTCTTAACTTGAAATTGGATGGCTATATTCACTCGAAAAACCTAGCAGCAACAAGAAAACCCTTGAACAACCTTGAAAATCGTGCCACTTCTTGCCTAGATTTGTGTGCCCTCTTTCCCTTAATGTACGTACTGTATAGATCCATACAATATGGCCTCCAACAATAGAAAAACAGCTTAGCACTGACACATAATTATTCCCTTGGGATTTGTGCCCAATATCTCTTGGGACATGTGCCCTCCTTGCTTCCATAACTTCCCTCTCTCAAGCTTACTCTAAAATCTCTCTCAATCTCCTTCTCTCTTGTGTCTTGCACACTACCCTAGGTATTCTCTTATAATCAGAAAGAGACCCTTCACCTTATCCAACCCAAGATCTAATGGCCAGGATCTAACCTTGCCTTTACAAGATCAAGGGCCATGATTCATTCCCTCCAAAATAAATCACTTTAAAATGTTAAAGTGCATATTCACTTTATAACATAAGTGCACTTTATGAAATAAAGTCACTTTAATATTAGAAGGTACATTTCATTAAAAAGTCACTTTAATAAAAGAACCACTTTATCACAACTTTATAAAAACCTATTACAAAGTCAAGTGTCTAGTAGTGTAGGTACAAGGTTTCTTTTGCATACAAGACAAACATGTGGAGTACCTGCCGAGATAAAAATCTAAAAATCCCTCTTAGTGAGAGATGTAATTTTTGCCATCACAATCATATATTCCCATCACACTATGATCAGTAGGAGCCTCCTCTGAACTTGGAGTCGTCCTCAACACTTGCACAGAACTCAAACTAGAAGATGTTCTCCTAAGAGATACTCTTAACCCTGAGCTCCTAGGAGAATCCACTCCACCCTGAGCATCAATTTGATCACACCATTTGAGCCTTCTGTCGGTGCTCAGAAAAGACTCCCTCTCTTCTCTCATAATGAAATACTAAATCCTTGGGCCCATCGTAATATCATGATCCTCCTTCTCCTCATCCGACATTGAATCATACCCTGAAGGTTCTCCTCGCAACATATACAACATGCCTATCCAATCAACAATCAATTGTGGTTCCATTGGGTCCACTCCCTCCCCGTATATAAATACATGTTCCCTCTTGAACAATGTACAGTATCCAACATCCTCCAAGGTTGATACTGAGAGCAAGTTAACCCTCAACCCTGGAACAAAGAGAACTCCATCACGCTCCAGGAATCCTCCATACTCGAGTCAGAATATAACCCTTCCAAGTCCACGTACAACTCGTGCCATACCTCCTTCACTCTCCAGCAGCGGGTCAAGATATGTCTCTGTGATAATAAGGAAAACTCACCAGATTTGCATCAAGTGGCAAGAGGCTCCACTATCCACAATCCATCTGATTTCATCCCAAAATTCTCCATTAACGACACTAGATAATAAAGTAACCAAAGAAAATTCATTATCAAACTTAGATGAAAAGTCCTCTATGGTTGTTGTAGCAGTTGTCTCAGGCCCCTCTAGTTCCTTCTTCTTCTTCTTCTTCTTCTTCTTCTCAGGACACTGAGAAGCAAGGTGCCTCAACTGGTTACAATAGTACCGTCTCACTTTGCTCAAGTCCCTCCCAGAATTTCCTTTCTTCTAGTAGTGTAGGTACAGGGTTACTTCTGCATACAAGACAAACATGTGGAGTACCTCCCAAGCTAAAAATCTAACACAGAGTAACCTGGTTCTGATACCAACTTAGAAAAAAAATTGCACAAAACTATTCACACTTTTTATTATAAGATTTTTTTCAAGCTTAGATACAATGCATTTATATAGGTGTTGTGAGATCCAAATTATTGCAAACTTAAGGATAGAGGTTAAGAGAACATCTCAACTATCTCTAACGAACAAAAACCAAATCTACTAAAATAAGCATTATATTTTAATACAACAAGCATTAAAACATCAATGATGAAATTGAGAGTGTTAAAGTTATTACTATAACTATTGGGAAAAAAGTAAAATTAAATTTTGAAAAGTGAATTCTTAAACATGATTACTATGATATTATAATCTCCTCCAATTCATTTTTGTTTTATATGACATACGAGGTTATGTTCATGACTCATGTAAGAGGATCCTTTCTTTGTTTTAAGAAATAGAGACTCATACATATATGTAATCAATAAATTGTTTCATCCACGAGCAAAAAAAATAGAAATAGGTTTGCATGCACGCACTAGGTTCTATCACCACCTTACCCTATTTTTGGACCTTTATTATGATATTATAATCTCCTCCAATTCATTTTTGTTTTATATGACATACGAGGTTATGTTCATGACTCATGTAAGAGGAGCCTTTCTTTGTTTTAAGAAATAGAGACTCATACATATATGTAATCAATAAATTGTTTCATCCACAAGCAAAAAAAGTAGAAATAAGTTTGCATGCACGCACTAGGTTCTATCACCACCTTACCCTATTTTTGGACCTTAATACTTTCTACATGTTAAATTATTCAAGTTAATAATTTCCAAATAATGTCCTAAACACAACACGTCTTAAACAAATATGTCTTAAACAAAGAAATAAAATAAAAATAATTTCAAGTGACATCAACTTATAATTTCTAAATAAACTTTAGAAATATAAACTTTTCATCTTATACTCGTAATGTTATCTTGATCATGACTTATACAGATATATTGATATCAACACCTCATCATTTTAAATGCATAGTTCAATTATCGTTTTCGATACTTTACTTAGTACATCGATCGAACATTTAATTTTAAATGTGATGTCTTTCCATTAAGTTATTATATATTATTTCTTTCTTTAAAAAAACAAATGTTATTTTAATAATAATGTTTATAATTATTTAATAAAAAATTGTTTTTTAAATATTAGTTTTATATTTAAACATGATGTAAATAAAAATATCAAATCTTTAAAGAATAATTAAAATAGATGAGAATAAGTTTAAAGTTGTATCTAAGATGGTTCTGCGGTTAGGGTTTCCATAGAATCCCATCCTATAAAGCATAGGTTCTGAAGACATCCACGCAGTGAACTGGCTACCCCTGTGGTGATCCGTACAAATCCCACGTCTAAGTCAGTGTCCATATGGAGGAAGAGTTGGTTCACTATTCATAAAACCCACTCAAGGGTTGGCCTATTTGTTCCACTCTGGTCTCCATCAAGGGTTCCATCAATCTCAGCGTCCGGACTCACTTCGGGGAGGAGATACCGTGATCACTAAAATTTTTGGGGAATCGTCGCATTCAGAGGATAGGACAAATCCCACCTCCGCTCTTCTTGTCCTGGACTCTTTGAATCATGAAGGTAAATCTCCCATTGTCGCTAAAAACCCTTCTCCAATATTTTCACATGGGGATGGTTTTGAATTTGGTTTTCATAGTTGTTTGACTAATGAAGGTAAATCTCCCACTGCAGCTGAAAACCCATCTCCAATATTTTTACATGTGCATGGTTTTGAATCTGGTTTTCATAGCTCTTTGTGGGTGGATTGAAGCGCTTCCAAAAATGAGGAGGGTTCTCATCTTATGGATAAATAGAACCCTCTCAAACCCAAAAATCTGACCCTTTTTGGAGATCCAAGAGACAGAGCTTTTATTGGGAATTTCCTCTCGTAATATTTAATGAGTGATTATTCATGAAAAACCTCCTCCCTTATAGTGGAGCCCAACCCTAAAATCATGGAAGAACGAAAGATCACCAGAAGATGTGGAAAGCGAAAGGTTGTTTGCACCAACCTAGTGCTAGGGGAAAATATAAAGTTTCATGAGATTGTGAATATGAAATCCACGACCCTGGAAGGTCAATTTACGAGGTCGGATATGTTTCCATATTCTTTGAAAAATGGACCGACCAAAACTTTGGGGCCCTAGTGGATTATGAACCAAAAAGCATGGTTGTGGCCAAAGGATAGATGGGGTGGATCATGAGAAAGGGCTGGACGTGGACATCATTATGAATAACTGTTGGAACTGGGGAGTTCAAGATATTTTCTTAAAGAAATGGAGTGTGGATTTTGATTCAAAATCAGAGAAGTTAGAAGTACCCCACGTATAGGTCCATCCATCTTCTAGGGTTACCACTTATTTTGTGGTCTGGAGATGTTTTCAATAAAAATGGAAATGTGCTTGGCTTTTTCTATGAAACAAAACTATCTTATCGATCCTCGGGATTTATGGGAGTGGCATGTATTATGGTGGGACTAAAGCTATATAAAGGTTTTGTGGACGCTATCACAATTCAAATAAGATATGAGGTATACCATCAAGATATTGACTATGAAGGAATACCATTTCAGTGCGGAAATTTCCACCATTATGGGAATCTTGCCAAGGAATGTTCGAGGAACATAAAGAGTTAAATTTGGATTTAGAAAGACAGAGAGTAGATGTAGTGTGACCGTCCTCCAAGTCCTTATGCTCGATCCCAATCTTCAGAAGATACGACATCAACAAAATCCAAGGAGAGTTAGGCCTTCCTGAAATCGAAAAATACTTTGGCTTCTCCAACTTGAATTATGAATATGTCAGGTAAGTCAATATAGTCATCCCCCTCTTACAATCCCTCAAATGATTTGGAGTTGTCTGTAGGAACATTCATGGAAACTATCTCTACACTGGAACCATACCCACGCATCGATTTTCTCTCTATCATCTCTAGTCTCACAAGAACTCATCCAACCCTCCTAATTACCATTTCAAAACAAATTGATATCAACCTTGGAGAAAATCCCCCCCTGCCTTCCCCAACATTCTTTAGTTCCTCAATATTTTCCTCACCCTACCTCTCCTCCCAAATATAATCTTAGATACCATGTCAACACTGAAACCATAATTTCCTTGTGGTTTATACAAAATATATACACATAATGTTGCTTATCAGTAATTAACATGCATGTTACAAGGTGCATTGGTTTTAGTTTCAAATTAAAAAATCAAATATTGTAATAAATCATTTAAAAAGATGAATGATTGTGCTTATATAACCAATATACAAACTAATGCATACAATACCATGAGCATGGTGGTAAGGATATCATTTTTTAGAAAACTTCTTGTAAGCATGCCAAACAAATTCAATTGCACTAGTGCATAATCCTACCATATGCATTGAGATAGGTTAAAATATTTTATAAAACATATCATCCATTTTATCAAAATAAAAAATAGTGTTGATGCACTAGATATATTTAACAGCATTGGTGCATAAACATATTGCATGCATCTAGGTAGGTTAAAATAATTTAAAAAAAATATCTCTCGTTTTTTCAAAAGAAAACCTTGTTATTAGGTCAAACATATTTAACCATACTAGTTGGTAACCCTGCCACGAGACTGCGAATAGTGTACCAAATAAATTTAACCAAATCAATGTGTAACCCTACCATGTGCACCAATGTAGGTTAAAAAATATCAACCTTTTTCAAATACAAATATTGTTGATGTGCCAAATAGATTTAACCACACCATGTAGTAAACAAACCTATTTATTAATGATTGGAATATGTATTTTTATAGATATATAAGAATATATTTAGTAAACATTGAACGATAAGAATGAATATGATGATGATGGTACAATGAGCCTCGTGAAAATATACTTATATGCATTAACTAATCACAACATGTATGGATGTGTGCCCTTTGACCTTTCATTTAACCTAATTAAGTTATATTTGTTATTACTACTACTAATACTATTATTATTATTATTATTATTATTATTATTATTATTTTTGTTACATTGTGACCCCCTTAAGGAACTCTTTGTCCTCAAAGGGTAAATAGGATTTTGATCTCTAGTTGAGGGTGTATTTTTAGTCGCACCATATTTTTATTTCTCAAGTTATAGGGGCTTGACTTGGTTCTCGATTCAATCATTGGTCAGGTTTTCATGTAATGTATGCACCATATTTTGAAGTCCTTCAACATGTGTTTTGAACATGAAAACTTGATGTTGATTAGAAACATACTTCCCTTGCTTCTATTGTTGTATGTTTGATTGTGTTTCTTCCCCTTTTTTCATTAGATCATAGGTCTTATCAACCTTCCTTAGATGAAATGGAATATATTTGTAGATTTTTATTTTCAAGAAGTAGTTTCTTTCTCTGAGACCATATCTTCACTCAAATTTTGTGGTGTGAATAATATTGATGCTAATGACACTTTTGGTGGTGTTTCATTATTATTGGATTATGAATTGTAGCTTATAGTAATTTTATTTTCCAATTTCGATACTTCTACTTCCATTCCATTCACCATTTTAAAGTAGTGTAATGATGGGTATTCGCATCTATGTCGTAGAATCTAAGTCTTAACACATCTACAACAATCATTTTCCTTCTTTTTCTCCCTTTCTTGTGGTGATATTCACTATTGTTGTTACTAGGCGCCTTCTTTGGAGGTTCAAAATCCACCTATTTTTTACTAATGAGCTTGATTTCAATATTGTTTTCCATACTTGTATATTCAAACAAGTTATTTAGTCTCGATATCCTTATATTACTACAAATAATGGGTTTTAACCTTAAAATATACATTTTTAGTTGTGTATTGTCTATAAGATCAAGAGGTCTAGTTGTTAGGACTTCCCATTCATGGTTATATTCATTAACTGTCCATGTTTGTTATAAATGGGTGAACCTATTATAAGATCCATCTTCTTCATCATTGTGAAATCTCTTAAGAAGATCTTTTATGAACATTTTTCAGTTAACTAAGAAAACACTAGTTTTCTTTAACCACCATGTGAACCAATCATAACAATCACCTTCCAAGTATAAGGATGTCATTGATATATTCTCTAATACATTATCAAGAGGGTTGATAGAAAAAAATACGCTCAATTTTATTAACCCACATGATATCATTTCTATTGTCTAGTCCATCATATTTAGGTATCTCAATTTTGATAACTCGTGTTATCTTAATATCTCTTGTAACTTGTGTTTGGTGATCATAGGACTAGTGGAAATATTTGGTGGACTAAGGGCTATGAAAACAACGACTCTACCCTTTCTCTATGATCATTAATTATCTTTGAAGTTTCATCCTCATCGTTTTTTCTCATTCTTATTAGGGCTTGCCATCACTTTTTGAAATCTTCCATTAACTTATCGATTTTGTCCATTTTTTCTATTATTTTTTCAAATTTTCCCTCTCCAAACTCTTTTGTCCTTTCTAAAAAATATCAAGGTTGTTCCTTAATCCATTAACTTCATCCCTACATCAATTAAAATCATAGTGTAATAAATCCTGCCAAGTTGACTATGTTCATGACTAGGTTCATGTTCTTAAGAATTTTAACATGCCCCATTGGCAACAAAGATCATTATAAGAAACCATGTGAGTAAGTCTCCTATATAAATAAAAAATCTCATGATAAATAGCCATAAAAAAAAATGAACTCTAACATTAGCTTCCACATATTGCACAACCTTAATAGCCAAGATTTCTTCTTAAAGTTAAGTGTCCATGAATTTATAAATAAAAGATAAATATTACTTATCTTTAACATTAAAAAATGATTCAAAATAGAAAGGCTCTAAGAATACTAAGACTCTACAACCAAAGGGAGTTTATCCCATGAGAGTGAGACTCTTTAAGGAATGGTAATAGAGATAACTTGAGCATAATTGAATCAACTCATCTTATACAATATTAACCAGAAAGAAAAAGGAAAAAAAAAACCATAAAATGTTCTTAAGACTTTTAATACACCATAGTAATGACGAGGATGATTTTGAACAACTAGGTGAGTGAGTCACCCATTAATGACTATTTTTTTTCCATCAATGACCATCAACCAACTTATCAGGGTTAGATATCCCAAATTTTTTCTTTAACTCTAGGGATGTAAGTTAGCCCCTTAATTATTTGTCATATATTTTATTGGAAAAAATAATACTTTCACCATAAAACCTAAGGGACAAGATCTAAGGAACCTTGGCCAGGGTCTTACCATCCTATTTCAAAATAGGAGTCCAGTAAACATAATTTTTGTTAAGAGATAAACCAATTCTAAATGAGCAATCTCACTAGGAAGATATTTATAGTCTCATAGAACTTCGATATGCTTTGGGATAGAAAGGACATTTGAGCTTGACCATAGTAGACATAGTTATAATATATTATAGTGCAAGACCTTACAATGTTATTTTCCCATGATGGCAATTCAAGCGCATTACAATTCCTCAAGAGTTCCTTCTAATCCTAGTCTTTTTCATCCATGGCCTAATCACTAATTTGTCACATAAATCTTGGGTTTATGTGTGGACCTTCAAGGTACCCAAGTTCCTACAATCCTTCAAGGTGCAACAAAAGCCTAGTTTACTATGGAATCCTTTGACATGAGATTTTTTAGCCAACCAAAAAGTCCTAGTTTACTATGGAATCCTTTGACATGAGATTTTTTAGCCAACCAAAAATTTATTCTACAGTCTTATTCATGCTTTGATGTGATTTCATCAATGCATATAAAATGGTAAAAATATCCAAATCCAACGAACGGAAAAGCCTGTTTTTAATACTTTTTACGTACAACAATATTTTTTTGGTGGTCAACATTTTATATGCTAAGTTTAATGTGTTTTTGATAACTTATATGTATTTCACAAGCGTGTGGGTAAAGAAAAGATATTTAATCTATTTTTCAAGCATATATAAACCTATGTTTCAAGAAGATCATTGGGAAACCATTAATGTTATACTTTAGGTTTTTGGCCTTTTCCTTAGGTATATAAACCTTAAAGAGAATAAAAACCTTATGGTCGAAGTTTCAAAAGAAGAATTAATGAGCACTGTAAAGCTTCCAAAAACACAAAAACCTAGGGTCGATCTCATAGTGGATTTTTTTATGGGCTGATTTGATTTTCTAAGGGGTGATATTTAAAGAATGGTGTAGTACTTCATATCTCTGATGTTCTTTGGCTACCTTTAATTTTACTTTTACAACATTAATTTCAAAGTTTGATAATCCACATTCTCTCAACCATTTCAAACCCATTTCCTTGTGTAACAGCATTTAAAAAATCATCTCAAAGTTGATAGCCACTACGCCAAAGGATATTCTCTCTGAAAGAATATCCTTGGAAAAAATCATCTTTCTCAAAGGGGATCATATCCATGAATCCATTGGACTTCCTCAATAAGGTCTCTAGTCCATTCACACAAGGAAACTAACGACGATAACTCTAAAAGTGGATCTTTCAAAAGCTTTCGACCATGTAAGTTGGTTGCACATCAGATTGATCCTCATTCAAATAGGTTTGGGACATTCATTTTTTTCCCGGTTCCTCAATTGTATCAGCTTGACTTATTTTTCAAGGATTGATAAATGGCTCTGCCACCCCATTTTTAGAGTGGAAAGGGGTCTCAGATAAAGTTTCCCCCTCTTCCCCTACCTTTTTTTTTCTGGTAGTAGAAGGCATGAGCCGGATGATTCACAATGTTGTCTTAGTTGGAATTTTCAAATATATTTCTATTAGATTCATATTTTCTCTCTCATCTTCTCTTTATAGATGATATACTCATTTTTTGTGAATGTGAGATTTCGTTTGTGGATCACATAAAAGACCTCCTTTCCACCTTCTTTCGCGCTATGGGTTTGAAAATAAATTGGAAAATATTCACTTTCCCCATTGTTTCTGACTAATCAAGAAGACCGATACCTAACCCAACACTTAAATATGTAGATCATCTATATAGGAACTGGTTTTAAATACCCCATCTTTACCTTAAAATCCAATGACTATTGCAAAACGGACTAGTTGGGACTTCTTTCCAAAGTGGAGAAATAGATACATGCTCGGTGTAATCGATGGTTATCTAGAGCCGGAAGACTGGTCTTGGCTAAGTCGGATCTAGAATCCATTCCATTGTATTGGGCCACCTTAACCTGAATCCCAAAAAAATCCTGGGTAGAATTAAGCAAGTCTCTTTCACATTTATCTGGTTTAGATTGGAAGACAAAATAAAATATGGCCCTAGCCTCCTGGAAAAAATTGGTAGCTCCTAAAACGCTTGGAGGATGGGGCTTAAAGAACACCATTTTCCTCTCAAAATCCTTGGCAGAAAAACGAGTATGGGGACTAGCCGAGGGCTCAGGATTGTGGACATAGCTCCTCCAGGAAAAATATTTCCCACGCGATTCCCTTTTGGACTGGATTAGAAATCCTTTCAAATGAATGCGGCTCGATCGTTTGGAAATCCATCCTTATTGTTTTTCCTCTTATTGGAAACATACAATCTGGAAAGTTGACATAGGAGAAAAAAATACCATTGGAAAAGATCCATGGATTGGATATCAAAATAATCACACCCTATTGGGCCCCATTATTTAGACTATCCATAGAGAGGGTTTTTTCTTCCTAAATCATATATGGCAATGAGACTTTGTTAATTGGAAATCTGACTAGATGAATTGCCAAGACGTTGATCTAGGAGAGGAAGCTACATGGCCTTGGAAGAATTATATAAATTCCCTCAAAATCTCTTTTGTTTACCCCTCAGTTGGTGATAATCAGTTCTAATCACAAAATTGAACTTGGTGTTATATCCCTCATCTCGGCTATCAAGATTTGGCTCAGGAATCACAATTGGATCCACCGCCATGGTGGGGAAAGCTGTTGTGGAAATTGAAATCTTTTTTATGTGTCTTATGATACTTAATAAATCACCCACATGGGATAAACTTCAAAAGAGAAACTTCAATGGTCCGGAAAGATGCAATCTTTGTAGGAATAATAATGAATTAGATTCCCATCTCTTTTTAAGTTGCCATTTTTTCAGGAGTTGTTTGGTCAAAACTCCATAGGTCTATGGGGGCTCACTGTCGGTGGGAAGGTGGAAATATCGAAGCTACTTTTAAAGAATGTATGGATAATTCACATTCCAAGTTGTGCAAGAATTTTCCACTAATTGCATCCTCGGGAATGTAGATTGCCAAAACAATTTCACTATTCGAGGGGGGAATCCCTCTCCCTCACATAGTGTTATCTCATTTCTGCATAGTATCTCTTCATATCCTCAACAAACATACCATATCTCTAAGAATATTTTTGAGACTCACATCTCTACACTCATTCCCTAGGAATTCTTTGATGGTGATGCACAAGGAAATCCTATCTTAGACAGGGATGAGGGCATAATCTTATTTTTGGAGGATCTCTCCATCTGTTTCTCTAATAGCCTAAGCCCAATCAAAAACAATTATAGTAAACTCATGGCTCTAAAAATCATTATCCTCTTGGCAAAGGAAAAAAAATTTATCATTTAAATGTTTATAGAGACTCAATGCTAATCATCTGATGAATAAATAGAATGAAAACTCTTCAAAATTACTCTGTTTAGCCTCTCTTTCAAGACATTTAGTGATCCATCACATTTTTCACCAACACCTCTTTTAATGACATGTATATGAACCAAAATAAGGAAGCATATAGACTCTTAAATGTTGGACTAGGAATGGACACATGCATATGGAATATCTTCAAAAATATCATGGAAGGCAATTCCAAATATTTTCACAACACTTAGTGATTCATGGGAAATTCAATTTATGTTTTTTGGCTCCTTTTTGGAATAGTAATAATTTTATTATATATTCTTATATAGATAGTTTGTTATTATCCTGCTATATTTTAATCCCTTGGTTCATGTAAATGAGTTGACTATATTTAATTGTCTATTTACATCCCAGTTTCAAATGATGTTGGTAGACCTGGATGGACATTTACTTTAGAAATGGTCGGTTGATATTTACTTTAAAAATGGTCGGTTGGTCCCCATGACAATTTTGAGCATTTTTTCTACAAGAACGCCCATTGCATTTACTTCTATAATATTTTTATCTTCATAAAATTACTTTTTTTTTCCTAGGGAATTTGTTTTTTAAGTTGTATCTTATATTATTAAGCATATAGAAAATAACTTGAATATTTATTTTGTTGGTTTCATTTCATGTATTGTGCACTTTCTTTGACTTATATTTAGTATTATGAACAACTATTTAGTACACAATGAATGACAAAAACTTACCTTTTATTTTTTTTATAAATTTACCATATGTTCTTATTTTTTAATCCCGTTAACAATGAATTAGTGAAATTTTATTATATTTTCCCAAAGTATATATAAATAATTGATAAATTGTATTTTTTTATAATTTTAAAGTAGTCGAAGGGGTTAGCTTAACTAATTGTCACTAGTTTTGTTAATTATTTGATAAGTTGTGTTATAAATTTAAAATTCAACTCAACAAATGATCAGTAACATTGGTGACAACTAGTTGAGCTAATCCCTTGGACTACTTTAAAATCCCATTTTTTTCATAAAAGAAAGAAATCACATTCTTTAGATGTACATGGCACAATAAAAAAGAAAAAGTGTAGGTAATAATAACATTTACAATAGTATAGATGCTAATTGCACTTACAAAAATAAAAATAAATAGCTAATATATATATATCATTTCTTAGATTTTAAAAAATAATCATCAATTCTTCATTTTTTTCATTTCTTCTATTTTACCTCTTTCCACCCTCTAGAAAAAGGACCCACATAAACTAATCGTAAGTTATAAGGTGATATATTAGGATTCATAAAGGGAACTAATTATTTATCTGAATCAAACAGATCAATTTCATGGAATCTCTTTGTTCCACATAAAGAGCATTTAGGACCAACTAACTCCTTCCAGGAGCCTCGTACGAGGAATGCATTCCCTAGTAAGCACTTGTGATTACATTTCCTCATTTTGATCATCATAATTTTTTGGAAAGTACCAATTTTTTTTTGTTTTTGGTCCCTTTTTCCTAGGAGGATAAACACAAACTTGGGAAAAAGTAGCTTGATAATGTATTAGTCTAAGATGAAATAGCCGACAATGAAACATTGTCTTCTCATAATCTAAGACTTGAGTATATTGAAAATTTCTCCATTTGAGAATCACTTTCTTCATTAGACCCTTATTGACTTTTATAGTAACACAAATGCACACATATGTATATAATCCTTCGAGATCTCTCTCAAGAGTTTGCTTTAATGTAATTTCGGAAATAGTTACCAATATCCTCAAAAACTAGCAAATGCCAAAAATGTAATAGAAAATTAGGAAGATGAAACCAAACACGGATTTTGGTAGTTGACATATAGATTTAGAATCAAGGAGTTATTAAAATGCCTTCACTTTCCCATAACTAGAAACCGTCTTTAAAAACTATCTAATAATCAACATTATCAAAGAACTAAATAATAAAAAAACATTTGGAACAAAGAGATATCTCACATTTCTTTGTCCAAGATGAACAAATCCACTAATATAAAATAGAAGTAGGAGGTCAGTAACCATTAAATCACAAATGACGTCAACCTTTTCATATAAGGAATGTAGATAGTTAACCTCTAGCATTGTAATCTCCAATGAGCTTATTACTATAATGATATATCCATATGTTGAGAATTTATTCCACCTCAAGTAGTCTCTTATAGGTATCAGTCTCTTGTGGGTGTGTTGCAAATAATCCCACAAACATAACAATTATGTAGTAAAAATAATTTATATGAAATTATCCAAATCTAATAATTGTCTTTAAAATGAAAATCCATATGTTAATATGATAACATCCTCCCTTAATACAATACTAATATTATTCTATAATAAATTGTTATATATATATATATATATATATAT
>ML784982.1:167078-179265 GCA_009831015.1 Picea engelmannii | reverse complement strand
GTGAAAATGTTGCTGATATTTTCACTAAGCCTCTTGGAAAGATTAAGTTTGAACTGTTTAGGGAGATGTTAGGTGTAGAAGTCAATCCATTCTCCATTAAGGGGGAGACTTGGAAGTAATGGAGATGTTAGCTAGTTGTTAGCTCCAGTAATAAGCGCGGGTTGTAAGTACCAGTTAGAAGAGTCAGTTCATAGTCAGTTGTCTAGTTGTCTTATGGTTTGCATGTAGCCGACTCGAGAGAGTCTTTTCCTATACAAGGATGTAATCTATCTTCGTTTGATAATAAGAAGTGAGCGTAGCCTCACTGTGTTTGTTTGCCTCGTATATTTTATCTCTTTTATTATATTAGGAGAAATAAAAATTTGATACAGTCAAAGTAGTCAATTCAGAGTCTATTTAAACAACTTCTTTTTCAAACATTGTACTTAGATACTTGGCTTTTCTCATTGTTTTCCTAGGACCCCCTTGACAAATTACCCCAAAATAATTTCCTAGATCTATTTGTCCTGCTATTTCTTTGAACCGCTAACTCATTAATGTTTGAACCACTAACTCATTAACGTATGACTTATATCATTTCAGTGACTAGAGAGAAGAAATCAAAGCGTAATTACATATATAAATAATGATCAGCAACTTCCCCTTTTTCTTATGTATTCCAAGTTCTCCTTTTCCACACCCAATCCCTCTTTCATTTTATTTTGTAAGGGAACAAAACCAACCACTCGAGGAGGGGGAATGTTGTTTAGAGAAGCCCTCGAAGAGTGCTTCCACCAACGGGAGAGCATCAGAAGAAGGTCCTCAAAAGATTTCCTCTTATGCAAGCTTATAGCTAATATAAATTGAAAGAAACATGCCAATATTGAAACATATTGCTTGTCATCAGTAAGCATCGGTATGCCACCTCTTACTGGATTCACCTTTTCGACAACCAAACCCTCCTTCACCCACTGTCAAACTTCCCTTCTGCTCGGATCTGTCCTGAATTGTATAATATTTCTTTCCTTTCCCTTCTTGGGTCGGGCGAGCCATCCTTCCTCGATATTACCTTTCCCAATATCATGTACATAATCATACCAAATCTCTCTCAAGAGATGTTTTAATCTCTCAAGAGATGTTTTAATGTACAATTTCCCAAAGAGTTTTCAATATCCTCAAAAATTAGAAAATGTAAAAAATGTAATAAAAAATTAGGAAGATGAACACAAACAAGGATTTTGGTAGTTGACATATAGAATTAGAATCAAAATTTGGAAACCAAGGAATTATAAAAGCATCTACACTCCCCCTTAACCAAGAACCCTCCTTAAAAACTATCTAATAATCAACATGATGAAAGAACTAAATAATAAAAAATATCTTTGGAACAAAGACAAATCTCACATTTATTTCTCCAAGATATATAAATCAGCCAATATAAAGTAGAATTAGGAGGCCAATAACCATTAAATCACAAATGCCCTCAACCTTTTCATATAAGGAATGTAGATAGTTAAACCTATATATATATATATATATATATATATATATATATATATATATATATATATATAAAACAATTTCTTATAAGATAATATTAATGTTGGATTGACCGAGAATGCTATCATATCAATTTAGGGACTTACATTTTAAAAACAATTATTAGATTTGGATAATGCAACACACTCCAAATATATATATAAAACAATTTTTTATAGGATAATATCAATATTGGATTGACCGAGAATGCTATCATATCAATTTAGGGACTTACATTTTAAAGACAATTATTAGATTTGGATAATGCAACACACTCCCAACATGATAACACATATAAGAGACTACTTAATGTGGAATAAATTCTCAACATATGAATATACCATTATAATAATAAGTTTATTGGAGATTATATATATAATCCATTCAATTTGATATACATATAATTTAAATTCATTTTATCCATTTAAAAAATAGACTTTCAATTTAATATTTGTTTATATTTTACTTATGTAAACAACTTTACCCATCTTGTCACTATAAGGAAAAAAACTAATTAGTGTGGGTCTTAGTGGAACTACTTTTCCCTTCTATAGTTTTAGTAGAAGTTTCTAATGGAGACTAGTAGGAAAAGGTTTTAGCAGATGCCTTTTTTTAAAACATATTGGCACACCGATGCACTTTAGTATCACAAGTTGTGGTTTAAACAAAATATATGCACATAATGGTGCTTATCTCTAATTAGCATGCATGTTACAAGGTGCATTGGTTTTAGTTTCAAATTAAAAAATCAAATATTGTAATAAATCATTTAAAAATATGGATTATTGTGCTTATATAACCAATATACACACTAATGCATACAATACCATGTGCATGGTGGTAAGGATATCATTTTTTAGAAAACTTCTTGTGAGCATGCCAAACAAATTCAACTGCACTAGTGCATAATCCTACCATATGTATTGAGATAGGTTAAAATATTTTATAAAACATATCATTCATTTTATCAAAATAAAAAATAGTGTTGATGAATTGGATATATTTAACTGGTGCATAAACATATTGCATGCATCTAGGTAGGTTAAAATAATTTAAAAAAAAATATCTCTCATTTTTTCAAAAGAAAACTTTGTTATTAGGTCAAACATATTTAACCATACTAGTTGGTAACCCTGCCATGAGACTGCGAATAGTGTACCAAATAAATTTAACCAAATCAATGTGGAACCCTACCATGTGCACCAATATAGATTAAAAAATATCAACCTTTTTTAAATACAAATATTGTTGATGTGCCAAATAGATTTAACCACACCATGTTGTAAACCAACCTATTTATTAATGATTGGAATATGTATTTATATAGATATATAAGAATATATTTAGTAATCATCGAATGATAAGAATGAATATGATGATGATGGTACAGTGAGACTCATGACAATATACTTATATGCATTAACTAATCACAAGATGTATGGATGTGTGCCCTTTGACCTTTTATTTAACCTAATTAAGTTATATTTGTTATTACTACTACTACTACTACTATTATTATTATTATCATTATTATTATTTGTGTTACATTGTGACTCCCTTAAGGAACTCTTTGTCCTTAAAGGGTAAATAGGATTTTGATCTCTACTTGAGGGTGTATTTTTAGTGACATCATATTTTTCTTTGTCAAGTTATAGGGGCTTGACTTGGTTCTCGATTCAATCATTGGCGAGGTTTTCATGTAATGTATGCACCATATTTTGAAGTCCTTCAACATGTGTTTTGAACATGAAACCTTGATGCTCCTTAGTAACATACTTCCCTTGCTTCTATTGTTGTATGTTTGATTGTGTTTCTTGCCCTCTTTTCATTAGATTATAGGTCTTATCAACCTTCCTTAGATGAAATGGAATATATTTGTAGATTTTTATTTTCAAGAAGTAGTTTCTTTCTCTGACTGAGACCATATCTTCACTCAAATTTTGTGGTGTGAATAATATTGATGCTAATGACACTTTTGGTGGCGTTTCATTATTATTGGATTATGAATTGTAGCTTATAGTAATTTTATTTTCCAATTTCGATACTATTAGTTCAATTCCATTCACCATTTTAAAGTAGTGTGATGATGGGTCTTCACATCTATGTCATAGAATCTAAGTCTTAACACATCTACAACAGTCATTTTCCTTCTTTTTCTGCCTTTCTGTGTGGTGATATTTACTATTGTTGTTACTAGGTGCCTTCTTTGGAGGTTCAAAATCCACCTATTTTTTACTACTGAGCTTGATTTCAATATTGTTTTCCATACTTATATATTCAAACAAGTTATTTAGTCTCAATATCCTTATATTACTACAAATAATGGGTTTTAACCTTAAAATATACATTTTTAGTTGTGTATTGTCTATAAGATCAAGAGGTCTAGTTGTTAGGACTTCCCATTCATGGTTATGTTCATTAATTTTCTATGTTTGTTATAAATGGGTGAACCTATTATAAGATTTATCTTCTTCATCATCATGAAATCTCTTAAGAAGATCTTTTATGAACATTTTTCAGTTAACTAAGAAAACACTAGTTTTCTTTAACTACCATGTGAACCAATCATAACAATCACCTTCCAAGTATAAGGATGTCATTAATATATTCTCTAATTCATTATCAGGAGGGTTGATAGAAAAAAATACGCTCAATTTTATTAATCCACATGATATCATTTCGATTGTCTAGTCCATCCTATTTAGGTATCTCAATTTTGATAACTCGTGTTATCTTATTATCTCTTGTAACTTGTGTTTGGTGATTCTAGGACTAGTGGAAATATTTGGTGGACTAAGGGTTGTGAAAACAATGACTCTACCCTTTCTCTATGATCATTAATTATCTTTGAAGTTTCATCCTTGTCATTGTTTCTCATTCTTATTAGGGCTTGCCATCACTTTTTTAAATATTCCATTAACTTGTTGATTTTGTCCACTTTTTCTATTAATTTCTCAAATTTTCCCTCTCCGAACTCTTTTGTCCTTTCTCAAAAATATCAAGGTGGTTCCTTAATCCATTAACTTCATACCTACATCAGTTAAAATCATAGTGTAATAAATCCTACCAAGTTGACTGTGTTCATGACTAGGTTCATGTTCTTAAGAATTTTAACATGCCCCATTGGCAACACAGATCATTATGAGCAACCATGTGAGTAAGTGTCCTATACAAATAAAAAATATCATGATAAATGGCCATTAAAAAAAAAAAACTCTAACATTAGCTTCCACATATTGCACAACCTTAATAGCCAATATTTCTTCTTAGATTTAAGTGTCCATGAATTGATAAATAAAATATAAATATTACTTATCTTTAACATTAAAAAATGATTCAAAATAGAAAGGCTCTAAGAATACTAAGACTCTACAACCAAAGGGAGTTTATCCCATGAGAGTGAGACTCTTTAAGGAATGGTAATAGAGATAACCTGAGCATAATTCAATCAACTCATCTTATACAATATTAACCAGAAAGAAAAAAGAAAAAAAATCATAAAATGTTCTTAAGAATTTTAACAGACCACAGTAATGACGAGGATGATTTTGAACAAATATGTGAGTGAGTCACCCATTAATGACTATTTGTTTCCATCAATAACCATCAACCAACCTATCAGGGTTGGATATCCCAAATTTTTTCTTTAACTCTAGAGATGTAAGTTAGCCCCTTAATTGTTTGTCATATATGTTATTGGAAAAAATAATACTTTCACCATAAAACCTAAGGGACAAGATCTAAGGAACCTTGACCAGGGTCTTACCATCCTATTTCAAAATAAGAGTTCAGTAAACATAATTTTTGTCAAGGGATAAACCAATTCTAAATGAGCAATCTCACTAGGAAGATATTTCTAGTCTCATAGAACTTCCATATGCTTTGGGATAGAAAGGACATTTGAGATTGACCATAGTAGAGATAGTTATAATATATTATAGTGCAAGACCTTACAATGTTTTTTTTCCATGGTGGCAATTCAAGAGAATTAAAATTACTCAAGAGTTCCTTCTAATACTAGTCTTTTTCATCCATGGCCTAATCACTAATTTCGCACATAAATCTTGGGTCTATGTGTGGACCTTCAAGGTACCCAAGTCCCTACAATCCCTCAAGGTGCAACACAAGTCCTAGTTTACTATGGAATCCTTTGACATGAGATTTTTTAGCCAACCAAAAATTTCTTCTAGAGTCTTTTTCATGCTTTGATCTGATTTCATCAGTGCATATAAAATGGTGAAAATATCCAAATCCAATGAATGGAAAAGCGTGTTTTTAATACTTTTTACATACAACAATAATTTTTGGGTGGTCAACATTTTATATGCTAAGTTTAATGTGTTTTAGATAACTTATGTGTATTTCACAAGCGTGTGGGTAAAGAAAAGCTAATTAATCTATTTATTTTTGTCACTTTTGGGTAGTTCATTGGTCATAAAATTATGACTATTTTCCTAAGTTTAGAATTGCATGAATGCATTATGTTTAAATACACTACATGTTAGGGATGATATCATAATACTAGTGATCTAAATCCTATCTATGTGCTTAGGTGGCTTGGGGGGGTGGGGGTAGAAAATTTCCTAGAAGCGAGATTGTCTCTTAATTGGTTATCCTTGGTGGTTTCTCAATCTTGAGCAAAGAAAAGACCAACCCTCTAGAATTCTTCAATGTCAAAATAATTGACATGAAGACCTTGAATGAACTCAACCCATAAATTTTGAAGAAAATAGAGGGGAGCCTCCATGTTATTGCAAGGAGGTTTATCAAATATCATAAACCATAAATCCATCCAATTATCTTTCCATGATGGAAATGTGCACCAGTCCATGCAAAGATGCCTCTTTCTTGGATTTGATCGTTGGTTAGTTTTAGTGTCAATGAACAACTAAACAATTCTCTCTTTGATTATATTCAATTATTTGACCTCTTCCTTACTAATTCCAATTGAGTAGTACTCTCTCATCCTAGCACTATATTCAAATAAATCATATAATTTCCCATGGGCATGGCCAATGGAAGCAACGATGGTGTCAATTTAAGTGGCCAATGAAATATGGAATGGATTTCTTGTGTTCCTAAGCTCCCCAATAAGGTTTTTAAGTTCATTTAGACATTGATTAATTTCATTGTATGGGCTTGTCAGGGGATAGGGTTTGGGTTTTCATATATATTTTACTTCATAGTGATGAAATGACAATTGAAAATAAAGAATAAGAAATTTTTATTAAAAATATGTAAATTTATAAAATTTAAAACTTTTTAAAAAAACGACATTTAAAATCAAATATACCTAGAAATAAGAGTTTCTCTCAACAAAATGCCAAGTTCCAATTGTTTTGATGTCCAATTCAAACTTTTCGTCATCAATTTTGGGACTATTTGATGAAGTGAACTAGAATTGCTAGACGAAACTTTGTTAGGGGTTAATAGGGAATGAAGAGTTAGGGGTCACTTTTTTTTAATGTTTTTACATATAGGAATGCACATGTGTTCCTAATGCATGCACGCTAAGAAATGTGCATGTGCATTGTTTTTAATAAAAAGAAATAGACATGGACTCTTATGGAGTAGCTTGCATGGAGCTTTAACGAGAGATGAAAATATTTAAATAAGAATGCATACACATTGTTGAAGTGAATGTATGTTACTAAGAAAACAACGAGCACACGTTCTTGTTGAAATGAAAAAGGGAACCATCTTTGAACACCCACCTTTGAATCTTTTGAGAGACAACCTTGACCCCTTCATATGAAACAATACAACCCAAGTACTCTACTGCTTGTTTCCCAAAAGAACATTTGGACATTTTTACTTACAATTGTGCTCAACTATTTGTAGGACTTTATCCACATGTTTAATGTGATATTCCCACGAAATTTCTATTGATAAGTATATTATCAAGAAAAACCAACACACAATTTCTAAGATGAGGTCAAAAAAATTTCTTCATAAGGATTTCAAAAGTAGAAGGAACATTAGTCAACCTAAAAGAGCTGACCAAGAACTCATAGTCCCCTTCATGTTTTCTAAATGTTGTTTTGTGAATGACATCTTCCCTCATTCTAATTTGATGGTATCCTAATTTAAGATATTAACTTTATGAAGTAAGCCATGCCTTGAAGCTTATATGATCTATTTGGAACTGGGAATTTATCCTTGATAGTGTGTTTTTTTATATCTCTATAATTGGGACATATCCTTTGTAATATCCCCCAAAATAAATTATTATTGAAGTTTGAATATACTTAGGAATTTATTTGTTTTTGGTAAATTCGAAATTTGGAAAATTATTTCCATTTATGGCAATTCCAAATTTTGGAATTTAGTTAATTGTAATTTATTATTATGACTATTGGGCAAAGATTTGATTTTCCCAACCAACTCTTTGACTATGACACTTGTAAGAAAACAAATATTTTTATATTTATTGCTGATATACAAATGGAACATCCAGGTTGAAATCAGCTAACCATGACTCCATGAGTGGGGAACATGTTTGAACTACCTTAGGGATGAATTATACAAGTGGAAAATTAGGAATTTGGCCATTGGCAGCCCCTGAAGATCAGGGATTTGTAAAGCTATGAAATTTCCCAAGGGGAAGAGACCTAGGCACAAGATGCTTTTGCATATATGGCATATGGGAGGAGGTAGGATGTGACCAAGTATGTTTGGGAAAGAATAATATCACTTACTATTATGAGCACTACTTTCTGAGTGTGAGGAAAGGAGAAGCTCTTTCTGAAACTGAAGAAGGACTATAGCTAAGGAGGAGTTCTGGAGTTCGCCCTCATAGATTCATGGTCAGGATAGGGGGTGAACGGAGAAAGTAGATTGGTTGTTTTGTTCTTTGGTTAGGTGGAACTTGGTTGTTCCATTTGTTGTCTCTGCTCTTTGTTTAGATATGTACTCCTATATTTTGTTTTGTTGAATTGTTTTACTCGATAGTGACTAATTGGAATAAAACGAATTATAGGATGAACCCTTGGAAGTTTGACTTTAGTTAATGAATAAAGTAAGGAAGCTATTGTGTGTTAGTTGTTGTAGGTACAATTTTATTTTTCTAATTAATAAAGTAATACAAATACAGTGTGTTAGTTGTTGTAGGTACAATTTGATTTTGCTAATGAATAAAGTAATACGACTATTGTCTGTTAGCTGTTGTAGATACAGCTTGATTTATTAATGAATAAAGAAATGAAAGCTACTATGTGTTAGTTTTGGAAAGTACATGGGATATATCTGTATGTTAAATCAAATAGAATCATTACCGGGCTATCTAAAACCTCTACCAGACATGTGAGCACATACATACAAATGTTTAGTTTTCAAGTAACATCAAACTGTACAAATGCTAAATATAATTCTGGAAGCATATAAATATATACGTGTATACATGTTGTTGTCTATAAGGAGTTTCTAAGCCATATAGATATCCAATACACGGAAACTATTTATTGACTATTGCATAACTTGAAATTCGAATTTTTCCCATTAAATTGGACTACATTAATGGAGAAAATAGTTATATTTATGTTTCATTACAATAACATAGGAGTAAAATTTTAGTAACTTAATTACATAAAACATATTATATATTCAGAGTCGGATCAATTCTTTAATGCGTCTTCAACTCTAAATAACATTGCGATTATAAATATTAAAGAGTGAAATCTTATTCAATATGGGGTTTCCCCCCCTATCCTTTCTTTAAAGACTGAATATACAAATAACCAAATGTTATAGAAGTCTGGTATAAATTTTCCATGATAATTGTATTCTAGGGAAGAATCGTTTCATCGATAGAACCCGGGTTGATTTTTTAAAACGCTACAAGTTGGAACCCGAGTAACTTTTCACACAAGACGTTGTCCTAGAATCCATAGACTTTGAATGTGCATAGTCCTGTAAGGAGACCAAGAAAATATAATTAGTATTAAGTTGGAAGTAAAAAAAATTTAAATATTGAATATAGAATAATTACTAGGGTAAATTTTACAAAAGAAATATCGCAGATTTATATATGGACTGCACTTAGGTTGCATTTTGAGATTTCAATGTCTACGCTTCCCTTTGCGTCGATGAGGAAATCATCCACATACCGAAGGGTAGGAGTGGACGAAGGTTTCCTTATGGGTACCCTCACAGAAAACAGGGGGGTCCCATTATTAGATGATAGTAATCAAATCCTTAACCATTGATGACAGAAGGAAATAAACAAGAAGATTTCTTAAACCAGAATTATAAAGAAGGCACAAAATAAAATGTGCTCCACAAGAATTACGCAAATTCAGATTCACAGAAAGGACATTTGAGATTGTTTCCCTCATAACTGTAAACATAAAAACTATAGGTCTATGACAAAGAATAATGAGATCATAGCAAGGTTTTGGGTACCTAATTTGTTGTCCCTTGTTTCATATGAACGAGATGAACTTAGACAGATTAACTATTGGATTCTCGCACGGGGAGTGAGGTTAAATATTTTAAAAATTATTAAGCCTTGGAATAATATTTTACAGTGGGAATATTAACCTTGTATCTATGCATGTACATGCACGACTAGGGTAAATAGAGTATTTTTTGGTTAAAACGAAACCTTGTACAACAATAAATAAATTTGCACCGCAACTACAGTGATGTATTTGCGGCTTCATAATTTTAAATCCGAGAATGATAGATTTCACAGTGAGTCAAGAAGTCGATAACTTGAAGACTTAATGCTAAACCAAATAGTGTAAACAAAGGAAAATGTGATCCATATCTACAGAGTACACAGTAGAGGAACAACCTTTTTAAAGGGTGAGTTTCAAGCAATGAGGATCGAGTCCTGACTTGACAGAGAACCCTTGTGAAGGGAAATATGGGTAACTTAGCATACCGTTATTCTATAAGAATACTCGGTGTTAAATCTTTTAGGGTCACTATAATAGGGTTAACCACTAGATTTGCAGCGCTAGGCATGTCGTGAGTAACTCATTTTAAATACCAAGCTTCATATAAGAAACAATGACTAAGGGTATTTGCATATTAATAGAGCCCAAATACATTTCAGAACTATGATTGAGTCAACAACTTAAAACCCTTGTGTAGAATACATTTCAAGATAACGAATTCTGGAGAAGTGAATGACTACCTCATAGGAAGAGACAGAGTAGCATGGCCACGAGTGGGAACACATACCTCACACCGGACATGGATGGAAATATAGTTAGGGTTAAAGAATAATGAATAGAAGAATATTAAATAGAATTCATAGAGGATAATAGTTGCAGAGACATCATCACTATGGCTGAAACCTCCTGAAAATTCATCACCTGACTACAAATAGCATAAACATGTATTATGTCATGGACTTACCAGGCGGTCATGTAGTCGTTTCTTCATTACACCGGGTAGAGATCTCCAGGTCATCGACCATTCTCACCGAAGAAAAATCACAGGGTTAGCACTAAAGTGTCACGCAGTAGACTCAGAGCCAAAGGAGAATGGAGCAATAGTCCTAGAAAACCCTTCATTGCGCAGAGTAATAGTGGGAGGTACGAAGCTTGTATATGACCATGTGATGGGATGGAGGTGGCACATTTGTATTGGATACGGAACCTAGTGATAGCCTCGGGATTAACCTCTACAAGTCTCCATTAATGGACTGGACAGAGGCTTCAACTTAAGTCTAACAAAACCCTCTCGAATTCATACCATGTTATTGCGAACAAGGATGAACACTTTAAGGCACAATACATAGGATCATCAAGTCTAGTCACTCGTCCAGTTAAGGTGGGACTAATAGTACGTCATCGTTAAACATTTTTGGAAGGAAAACTATGTTAATAGTATTCAGGACATTAATCATGATCGGTGTCCACAAGACCTATTATTCAGCCAGTTAAATTAATGTACAATCACCATTGTATTAAGACATGTAAATCTATTGTTGAAAGTACATATTTTTAAACTCAAAATTTTATAGACCCTATAGGATACGAGCAACATCTATACATAAGGGTGATTGTATTTTTGAGTGGGTTCTACCTTGTATTTTAACCTGAACATTTATGCATAAAGGGGATACAACACTAAGGGTCCTATATATATTATAAATGATAATACATATAAGAAAGGATTTTAACTCTAGTGGAATTTTATAGTATATAAATGCCAATGTTCAGAGCGTAGAAATAGTATAAGAATAATAGGTTTTTACTAACCTTTATTACTCATTAAACATCTGGGAGACTAGAGTATAGAAAAATTACCCTGACCTTTATTTATAGATTTATTTTGCAGTGTGAAATAACTCAAAGAGAGAATCAGTTATAGTGGCAATTAGTTGTTTTGATAACTAATAAAAACATAAACCTTGTGAAAGATAATTAGTGATGACAATTACCTGTTTATATTAATTGTAAGTCTTTCAAGGTAAGCTGTCCGAAGAAAAAGGAGTTTTAATGTCCCTAAGAAATGTTTTTTTAATTTGGTAAATTTGGGAAACATTACATATGGTATCATAGCAAAGGTTACAACATTTGGACCTTAAACAGGGCCAAAAATGTTTTGTTAGCACATACTTATGTTTAATGAAAAAACTAACAAAACATTTACTGTTACAAACAGAAAAAATAATATATATATATATATATATATATATATATATATATATATATAT
>ML784982.1:151712-167036 GCA_009831015.1 Picea engelmannii | reverse complement strand
ATGGTAGCACGGAATGAAGCTGAGATCAGACTCAAGGAGAATCCTGAGAAAAGAATTCCTGAAGAACCTAGGTAGAACAACAAAGGAATTTTAGCTACTGAGGTTCTGGAAACCATGAGAAATCTCATTGTGGAACTACAAGTTTTCAAAGTAGATAATGAGAAAATGAAAAAAGAACAACAAGAACATCAGGAAATAAATGAAGTATCGTTGTGTATCATAGTAACGAAGAAGAGCCAAAAGGACAATAATGAGGAAGAAGAGGTCAAAAAAAGGGCCTCCAAAAATTTTGGTCCTGAAGGAGAAAAAGGGGACAACTCTTCCGAAGGTACACCATCAACAGAAGATAAAACAACCACAAGAAGAAAAAGCAAATAGGTGAACCATCTTGAGGGAGAGTTTAATAAAATCAAACTATCCACCTTTGACAGGCAATCTAGAACAGGAGAGGAGGCTAAAGCATGGTTATTATACATAAAAAAAGTATTTCCATATCTTTCCAGCAATATGAAGGTCAAAATGGCCATTTATAACCTGAAGGGAAAAACAAGCATATGGTGGCATGACCTGAAGTTGGCTAAGGGCCTAAAGTAAAAACAGATGGAGCGGTCGGATTTTAAGAAATACTTTAAGAAACATTATTTATCTGAAAGTTACCATGAAAGAAAAACCAAAGAGTTTTATGAACTATGACTCGATCAGATGACTATGGATGACCTGATAAACAAATTCCTGGAATTATTAAGGTTTGTGCCTTATATCCGGGAGGACAAAATAAAAATCCAATGGTTCCTAAGATGTTTACCACAGTCCTATAAGGACAGAATCAAATTCGAAAACCCCAAGTCCTTAAGTAAAGTTTTCAGGAAGACTCGAATGTGTTACGACCAATGCAAACAACATTTGGAATTTCCCAAGGCGTGGAAAGACAAGAAACAAGACCAAATGAACTAGTGGAAGAAGGGATATCAACCAACCCCTTTCCGAAACGTAGCAAAGACTTTTCCAAGGAATTATTTAAAATCCAATAACCAGAACACCCAAGGAGGTGGTAAACCAGTTAATATTGGAACAAAGAAGTTTGGGGAGAGCCCTAGAGAACCATTAAAATGTTGGGAATGTGGAGAAACTCACTTAAGGAGGAATTGTCCACGATTAACTTCTTCAACCAGGACTACATTTTGAAACCTACAGGAAGCCTCTACAGTGAGAGATGTGGGAAGAAGCTTACATAGGATCAATGTAGTCATGGATGGTCGACAAGATGATAACTAGTCCATTGTAGTGGAAGTTGAAGGTAAAATTAACAATACTCGTGTTTCTGTTTTAATTGATCCAAGAGCTAATTTGAGTTATGTTTCTCCTGGTGTAGTGGATTCAAATAAACATAAGAAAATAAGACATGCAAAATCTTGGCTAGTACAACTAGCAACAGGAATAAAAAGAAAATTATCTAATTTTATTTCCGACTGTGAGTTCAATTTAGGCTGTCAAAACACAAAGATAAATCTGAATATTCTACTGTTAGGGTCTTATGATATAATTATTTGAAAGGATTGGTTAGAAAGGCATAAAGCAGTTTTAGATTGTTATGAAAAATCACTCAATTACAAAGATGAAAATGACACTATTAAGACAGTACAAGGCATACGAAAACCAGTCTCAGTTAGGCAGATTTCAACAATGCAATTTAAGAAGTGCATGAGAAAAGGCTGTCACATTTATGCTATCCGAGTGACAAATCTGTTGGAAAGAGAAAATAAACCTAGCCTACAAGATTTTGTCGTCTTGCATGATTTCAAAGATGTGTTTGTTGACGAAATACCTAAACTGCCCCCAAGGAGAGAGATAGACTTTTCTATCATTCTGTTGCCTGGTTCATATCCTATATCTAAGGCTCCCTACCGAATGAGTTTACCCAAATTAAAAGAATTAAAGATTCAACTACAAGAACTGTTGGACAAGGAATACATCAGACCAAATGTCTCACCATGGTGAGCACCAGTCCTTTTTGTTAAAAAAAAGACAAAACTCTAAGATTATGCATTGATTACAGACAGTTAAACAAAATGATTGTTAAGAACAAATACCCCTTACCTAGAATCAATGATATGTTCGATCAAGTAGGTGGGCCAAATATTTTTTCTAAATTGGATTTAAGATCTGGTTATCAAAAGGTTATAATAAAAGATGAAGACATAACTAAAACAACATTCAAAATGAGATATGGACATTACGAATTTGTTGTTATACCGTTTGGTCTCACTAACGCACCAACAACATTTATGTGTTTAATGAACAACATTTTTAGTCAGTGCTTGGATAAGTCTGTTTTGGTATTTATTGAAGATATCCTAGTGTATTCTAAAACAAAAGAAGAACACGAGGAACATCTAAGGATAGTATTGCAAACTTTAAGAAAACACAAATTGTATGCTAAATTCGACAAGTGTGACTTTTATCAAAAGAAAATACAATACCTAGGACATGTAATATCTGAACAAGGTATTGCAGTCGACCTAGAGAAAATAAAATCCATCATGGAATGGCCTATCCCTAAGGACGTAGCAGACATCTGATCATTCATGGGAATCACCGGGTACTACCACAAATTTATAGAGGGATTCTCTAAGATTGCATATCCTATCACATCTTTACAAAAGAAGGGAACCAAGTTTAATTGGTCACAAAAATGTCAGGACATTTTTAATAAGTTAAAAGAATTGTTAACAACTGAACCCATTTTAAGGGTAGAAGACTCGAACAAATACTTCACAGCCCGTGTGGATGTGAGAAAAGACGATTTGGGAGGTGTCCTAACTCAAGAAGGGCACGTTATTTGTTATGAGTCCCGAAAACTAAAAGAGCACAAATGCAACTGTGTCACTCACGGATTAGAGTTATCAGTTGTCATCCATGCTTTAAAGATGTGGTGACACTATATAATGGGAAGAAAATTTCTATTGTTGACTAATAATAGTGGTGTGTAATTTTTTTTAGTCAACCAGACCTTAACGCAAGGCAAGCAAGATGGCTAGCCTTCTTGAGTGAATTTGACTTCGAGTTAAGACACATCAAGGGTAAGGAAAACGAAGTGGAAGATGCTTTAAGTAGAAGAATTCATGGGTTGTTTGAGATGAAAATTAGCAGGGAAGAAAGCGACATTGAGAAAATGATAAAGGCTGCAAGTAATAATGATGAAAATTACATTAAAACAGTGGCATATTTATGAAATAATGCAAAAAATCTTGATAGAACAGATCTAAGTTTGGACAAAAATGGTCTACTAAGATTCAAAAACAGATTATACATACTAGATTCCACTAAATTAAAGTTAACAGTTTTGGACGAAGTACATAAGAAACCATATTATGCTCATTTGGGATACCAGAAAACGATAACATCACTAAGGAAGTTATTTTATTGGCCTAATATGAAGGGCAAGACAGAAGGATACCTATCTAAGTGCCAAGATTTTCAGTAGGTTAAAGCTTAATACCAGCACCCAACCGACCTTTTGCAGGCTCTACTTGTACCAAAATGGAAATGGGAGACTATATCACTGGATTTTATCATAGGTTTTCCTAGAACTCAAAACAAAATGATTCAATTATGATAGTAATTGATAAGCTTAGCAAGTGATCTGCACACTTTATTCTCGTAAACTCTAATTTTAAAGCTATTAACATCTTGAAATATTCATGAAAGAAATTTTTAGACTGCATGGTATTCCTAAAATGGTGATTTCAGATAGAGACATAAAATTCACATCTACATTTTGGAAAGAATTGTTTGCAGGGTTAAATACTAACTTGAATTTAAACACAAGCTACCATCCACAAATGGATGGGAAGACTGAACGAACAAAACAAATTGTGGAAGATATGCTACGAATGTATGTAAGGACGAAACCAAGTAAGTGGGAAGACTACCTTCACTTGGTGGAATTTTCATACAACAATGGTTACTAGGCATCGACTAAAATGAGCCCCTTCGAAGTACTGTACGACATAAAGTGTACAACTTTGATTAGATGGGATAACCCAATTGACAAACTCATTGTGGGACCAGAAATGCTCCAGGAAATGGAGAATATGGTAATAAAAGTACAGCAAAATTTAAAAGAAGCACGGGATAGGCAGAAAAGCTACTCCAACCTGTAAAGAAGACACCAGGAATTCCAAGTTGGAGACCATGTTTATTTAAAATTAAAAGCCAGAAGAAGTTCACTAAAGCTAGGAAACTGTTCCAAGTTGGGACCCAAGTTTTGTGTCCCTTTTGAGATCTTAGCTCGAATTGGACATGTGGCATATCAATTTGCACTTCCTACAAATCTGAAAATTCATAATGTATTTCATGTTTCTTTGTTAAAAAATTATGTTCATGATCCTACTCACATGATCAATTGGAACATGGTGCAGGTGGAACCAAAAGGTGAGTTCCAAGAGGAACCTCTGCACATGCTAGATAGGAGAGAAATAGCACTACGGAACAATGTTGTCGCCTAGGTTAAAGTGTAATGGAAGCACTTTAGTCCTAAGGAGGCCACTTGGGAATTGGAGGGAGATTTGCATAAAATCTCATCCAACCCTATTCCAGAAAAGGAACTAACACTGAGGAGAGTGTTGTACTAAAGGGGGAAAGGATGTAATATCCCCAGAAATAAATTATTATTGAAGTCTAAAAATACTTAGGAATTCATTTCTATTTTTAGTAAATTCAAAATTTGGAAAATTATTTCCATTTATGGAAATTCCGAATTTTGGAATTTAGTTAATTGTAATTTATTATTATGACTGTTGGGCAAAGATTTGATTTTCCCAACCAACGTTTTGACTATGACACTTGTAAGAAAACAAATAGTTTTATATTTATTGATGATAGACAAATGGAACAACCAGGTTGAAATCATCTTTCCATGACTCCATGAGTGGGGAACATGTTTGACCTACCTCAGGGCTTAATTCTACAAGTGGAAAATCTAGAATTTGGCCATTGGCAGCCCCTGAAAATCAGGGATTTGTAAAGCTGCGAAAATTCCCAAGGGGAAGAGACCTAGGCACAGCATGTTTTTGCATATATGGGATATGGGAGGAGCTAGGATGTGGCCGAGTATGCTTGGAAAAGAATAACATCACTTGTTTTTATGAGCACTTATTTCTGAGTGTAAGGCAAGGAGAAGCTCTTTCTGAAACTAAAGAAGGACTATACATAAGGAGGAGTTCTAGACTTCGCCCTCATGGATTCATGGTTAGGGTAGGGGGTGGATGGAGCAAGTATATTGGTTGTTCCATTCTTTGTTTGGGTGGATCTTGACTATTCCATTTGTTGTCCCAACACTTTGTTCATATATGTACTCCTATCTTTTGTTTTGTTGAATTGTTTTACTGGATAGTGACTAATTGGAATAAAAACAATTATAGGATGCACCCTTGGAAGTTTCACTTTAGTTAATGAATAAAGTAACGAAGATATTGTGTGTTAGTTGTTGTAGGTACAGTTTGATTTTTCTAATGAACAAATAAATATGGCTACTGTGTGTTAGTTGTTGTAGATACAATTTGATTTTTTAATGAATAAATAAATGAAAGCTACTATGTGATAGTTTGGGTAAGTACATGGGATATATTTGTAAGTTAAATAAAATAGAATCATTACTGCGCTATTTTAAACCTCTACTAGACATGTGAACACATACATACATATGTTTAGTTTTCAAGTAACATCAGACTGTACAAATGCTAAATATAATTCTGGAAGCATATAAATATATATATATGTGTATACATGTTGTTGTCTATATGGAGTTTCTAAGTCACATAGATATCCAATACATAGAAACTATTTATTGACTGTTGCATAACTTGAAATTTGAAGTTTTCCCATTAAATCTGACTACATTAATGGAGAAAACAGTTATATTTTTGTTTCATTACAATAACGCAAGAGTAAAAGTTTAGTAACTCAATTACATAAAACATATTATATATTCAAAGTTGGATCAATGATTTAATGCATCTTCAACTCTACATAACATTGTGATTATAACTCTTAAAGAGTGAAATCTTATTCAATATGGAGTTTTCCCCTCTGTCCTTTGTTTAAAGACTAAATATACAAATAACCAGTTGTTATATAATTCTAGTATAAATTTTCCACGATAATTGTATTCTAGGACATAACTATTTCATCAATAGAACCTGGGTTGATTTTTTTAAACGCTACAAGTTGGAACCCGAGTACATTTTCACACAACACATTGTCCTGGAATCCAGAGACTTCGAATGTGCGCAATTCTGTAAGGAGTGTAGAAATTTCAATACAAATTAAGTGTTTCCTGTGATTCTCTTGATCTAACAATTATGCCACTGTTAAATACAGAATCGCTTCTACTATTATTCTTGTGTAAAATTAAACCATGATCACAACCATAATCAAAAAGTGAAATATCAAGAACACATAACATAGAAGTTTTTCCGGGAAAGCGTAAAGCTAAAAACTCCACTATCATATATTATGTATATCATGAATCATGAAACAATCTCATACAAAAATCTAATCCAAGAGCTCTCAGTACGATACAATTGTCTCACACTGTCATACACAAATCAACAAACACATGTGCCAATTCCTGTGTCCAGACGGCTTGCCTCCTCTGCACAATCTCTGCAATTCGAATTCTCACAATGATATGAATTGCCTAGTTTTCACATGCTCATAAGCATATCCACTGCATGTCTGATCAAATCACAACTGATAGCCAAACTGTCCCTTTCACATGTTATCTCAACTGGGTCTCCACTGGATCTGACATGCATGTAGTTAACCGTGGTGAATCTTCAATTGCATGTGAGTTCATTGATTGACTGAACTCTCACTAGTGCATGTTTAGTTACAACTAGTACAACTGGGCTTAACTCACTTAACCACACTTATAATTCTGTTACAAATCCAACTCACTCAGTTATGAATGAAATAATAGATTAATATTTATTGTCTAATTTATTTAAAGGAAAAGTAAATTAGACACATGTTTCTTGTTGACTTTTCAACACTCCCTCTCAACAAGAAAGGGATTATCCTTCACCCCAATCATGTCTCTATGATATTCGAATTTTCTCCCGGTGAGTGCCTTCGTCAGAATGTCTACATCCTAATCTTCCATAGGAATGTATTGAAGCAACATGATCTTCCACTATGCACAATCTCTGAGATGATGATACCGGATATCTATATGCTTAGATCTGTCATGAAACACAAGATTAATCGAGAGTTTAATGTAACTCTGATTATCATAATAAATCATTGTCGGATCTAAATGAGAACCAAACAAACCAACCAAGATATTTCTCATCTAGATAGGCTCACATGCAGCTTGACTTGCTGCCATGTATTCCACTTCCGCTGAACTAAGTGCCATGGATCTTTGTTTTCTGTTGTAACAAGAAACAACTTTAGATCTGATACTAAAGATCCCCCCTAATGTTCTCTTTCTGTCCATTGGGTTTCCTGCCCAATCTACATCTGTGAAGCCATGAAACTTCACCTCATTCATCTATATATACCATAATCCATACTCAGATGTGCCCTTCAGATATCTGAGGACATGCTTACCTGCCTTCCAAAAGAGTTTGGTAGGCTTAACCATTGCTTGACTTAGTTGGTTAACTGCATAGCAAATGTTTGGTCTCATTTTAACTAAATACATTAGTGAACCTACTAGTTGTCGATAGACAGTAGCATCCACTACTTCTCCAAAAGAAACATCCTATTTCCTCCAGTTTCCTGGAAGAGGAGTATCCATGGGTTTGTAGCCCTCCATGTGAAACTTACCCAGTATCTCTCTTGCATACTTTCCTTGAGACACAAAAGGTTTACCATCTCGCTGCCATATTTCGAAACCAAGGAAATAATGAAGAAGGCCCAAATCCTTCATCTCGAACTCCTTTGCAAGGTCCTCCTTGCATGAGTGTATCAGTTGCTCATCACTAGTCAGTATTAAATCATCAACATAAAGTACAATGATTAAAAGCTTACCCTCCACCACAATTTGGTATAGGCTTTCATCTGCTTCACTTTTGGTGAAGCCCAATCCAGTGAAATAGTTGTCTATCTGAGTGTACCAAACACGGGGTGCCTGCTTCAGCCCATACAGTGCTCTCTTGAGTCTGCATACATGCAACTCTCTGTCAAAGGTCTCAGAACCTTCTGGCTTCTCAATGTACACTTCTTCCTCAATGATCTCGTTGAGGAATGCAGTTTTTACATCCATATGATGAATGCACCAGCCCATCTGCACTGAGAGTGCAAGGATGGATCTTATGGAAGAATACCTTGCGATAGGTGCAAAGGTCTCATCATAATCTATCCCCTTGATCTGTGAGAATCCTCGAGCCACAAATTTGGCCTTGTATTTCTCCACACTCCCATTAGCAGCTTGATTTGCCTTGTAGATCCATCTAGAACCTACCATTGATTTGTCAACCGGTCTTGGGGCAATTTCCCATGCACTATTTTTGACAATGGAGTCATACTCCTCTACCATAGCATCAACCCAAGTGGGGTCCTGCACTACTTCCTGAAAGGAAGATGGTCCAGTCATAATACATTTGCTCATGAGAGCCATGTATCCAGCAAATCAATGGGGAGACTATTTTTGTCTGCTCTGTGAAGTAGGGGCTCTTGCATTCTATGCAGCATCTAGTCTCAATCTATCAGCTTCCATGGTGCGCTTTCTACCATTTCTGATGGATGGATCTGCTTGAGTGATTTCCTCCACTCCATGAACCTCCTCATGTGGTTGATCCACATCTTGAGACTCATCCTTGGGAGCCAGTAGTTTTTCTTCTGCATGCAAGTCTAGCTCCCTCTCAAGCGACAACCACATGGCTTTCCCCTCATCAAATTTTATATTCCATTGCATAACAGTCATCTTACTGTTTGGCAAATACACACAATAATTATGGGGTGTTTCTGTGTACCCCACAAATATCCCAATTTCGACAGTTGGTTCCATCTTCTTCCTGGAATTCTTGGTCACATGCACATAAACAGATGAGCCAAAAAAATTTAAATGAGAAACATCAGGTTTCTTACCAGTAAAAGCTTCTTCAGGTGTATTCATGCCAAGTACTCTATTAGGACAATGGTTTTGCACATAAACCACAGTATTGCATGCTTCTGCCCATAAATGCATTGGTAGGCCCTGATCATGCAGCATCGCTCATGCTGCACCCAGGATCATTCTGTTCTTTCTCTCCGCAACCCCATTTTTTTGTGGGTTATGAGGCGCTATGAGTTCTCTTCGAATTCCTTCTCTGTTGCAAAAGTCTTTGAATTCATTAGAGATGTATTCTCCACCATTATCGCTCCTTAGAGCCTTCAGTTTCTTCCCTGACTCTTTCTCCACCAATGCTTTAAACTCACAGAACTTTAAGAATGTTTGATCCTTCTTCTGCATGAAGAATATTCAGCATTTATGAGAAAAGTCATCAACAAGAATACCATAATACCTATGTTTTGTTTTTTAAGCAATCGAGAATGGTCCACACACTTCTGTGTCAATTCTCTCCAGGATCACCGAAGCACAGTTCTCCTTTTCATGAAAGGAGGACTTTACATACTTCTCCAGGGTGCACCCCTTGCACTGATCTAACTGAGCAAGTGTTCCCCTTGGAAGTCCAGTAAATATTTGTTGCATGATATTCAAGGCTCCATGATGAAGATGGCCCAATCACCTATTCCATAATTTTCCCTCATCCTAGCTCACCACTTTCTCTACCTTGCCTATCATGGCACTGCAGCCATCTGTTAGGACCACACAATGTACCTTTTTGCCTATACTTTTTGCCACTATTATACTCTTGATCACCTGTATTTAGACTCATACTATCACTTCATCTGATCATTCCAAAGGTATACAACGTCCCTTCTCATTACTATACGTTTAATCTGTTTTGCATAATATTTCACATCACTTTCGTACTTAACCATTGATTAGACTGTAGACTAGCATTTGAAGCCTGTTGCTGAAACACAGTCCAGTTCGCAGATGCTGAAACACAGTACTGTTACATAGCCCAGACTCGCAGATGCTGAAACACAGAGCTGTTACACAGTCTGAGGTCGCAAATGCTAAAACACAGAGTTGTTAAACAGTCCGGAATCGCAGATGCTAAAACATAGAGTTGTTACACAGACCAGAGCTGCAGATGCTGAAACACAGAGGAGACCGCAAGAACCAACGATGTTGAAACACAAAGGAATCCGTTACAGTCAATGGTCAACAAGCACCAACCATCGCTCCTACATAAGAAAGCCGACACAGTCAAGAGCACAATTCACGTGGCTAAAACAACCCGTGAATTACGATGCTGAAACAAAATCGACAGCTACGAGAAGAAGTTGTTACTCCAGTTGTAACAACAATACCTCATCCATCTCCTGTAATAGAATTTCTGTTGTGTGAGACTAGGACATCCTGTTCTGGTTTAGAAAGAAGATCCGACTAAATATAGGACTCAGATACACATTGTAATTTTTGATATATTGTATCGAAGGGATTCCCTCTTTAAATAAGGGGAAATCATCATTCAAAAGAGCGAAGTTTTATGTATTGAAAAGCTTAAGAGAGAGAGATGTGCTTCATTTTTAGACTGTAACATGATATTTTGATAGATGAATAAAAGACTGCTTTGAGTATCTTTCTCTAGCTTTCCTGTTCCAAGGGAATCTTGTGATAAGGGAGGGCCCACCTTCTTCACAAGATTCACCCGTTAGTTATAGAGTGTGTTAGTATAATCTCTATTTATGTGTGATTAACTTCCATATACTGAAACACTACTTTTAATGAATTCTACTTTGCTGAAACACTACTGAACTTTGTCTTAGTTTATGGAATGGATTTCGTAATTCTTTTTATTAGCAATCTTGTATGATGATTTTATAAGGCTAGCCAGAGATTGGGTTAAGGGTTCCTACTCAAAAAGGAAGGAATCAGAACATCATGTTCTCTGTAGATTCCAATTATTTTTGCAAGTGTGCTAGCCAGAGATTGGGTTAAGGGTTCCTGCTCAAAAAGGAAGGAATCAGAACATCCTGTTCTCTGTAGATTCCAATTATTTCTGCAAGTGTGCTAGCCAGAGATTGGGTTAAGGGTCCCTGCTCAGAAAGGAAGGAATCAGAACATCTTGCTCTCTGTAGATTCCAATTATTTCTGCAAGTGTGCTAGCCAGAGATTGGGTTAAGGGTTCCTGCTCAGAAAGGAAGAAATCAGAACATCCTGTTCTCTGTAGATTCCAATTATTTCTGCAAGTGTGCTAGCCAGAGATTGGGTTAAGGGTTCCTGCTCAGAAAGGAAGGAATCAGAACATCCTCTTCTCTGTAGATTTCAACTACTTATGCAAGTGTGCTATCCAGAGATTGGGTTAAGGGTTCCTTCTCAGAAAGGAAGGAATTAGAACATCCTGTTCTCTGTAGATTTCAATTACTTCTGCAAATGTGCTAGCCAGAGATTGAGTTAAGGGTTTCTGCTCAGAAAGGAAGGAATTTGAACATCCTGTTCTCTGTAGATCTCAATCATTTTTCACAAGTGTGCTAATCAGAAATAGGGTTAAAAGTTCCTGCTTAGAAAGGGAGGAATTACATGACCTTGTTCTCTGCTAGATAGAGTTAATTTCCCTTGCATTACTGTTTTCATGAAGGAGTGTTAATCAGAATTGGAATACTGAAGTTTCTGTTGAGAGTAAGGGTCCTATTCTCTGGTTGAAGAATAATTGTTCTTTCCTGTTGCAAGTATTATTTTAATGTAATCCAGGATTCCTTAGATTAATCTTTAAGATCCGCAATAGGTAGGTTGCTTTCCTGTGATTTAATCCAGAGCTTCAGTTCATTCAAAGCAAGTGTGATTAGTATAGTTTCTTTTACTACAACTTTAATTTGCTTTTGGAATTGAGCATATATAATGCGTGGTTATCTTTGAAATAATAGACTTCCCTGGGTTGACAATTTATGTATCACTTGGTTGTTTGAATTAATTGAGCAATTATAGTGACCAACATTTTGGCGTCGTTGCCAGGGAAGGTAGCTATAGATTTCAAAAGCACTTATGATTTTTTTTCTTTAGATAAAAAGATTGCATGAAAAACCCCAAAGATACTAACCCTACAGGTGGCAAGGGAAAAGGAAAATGAGGAAGAAAGACTTACATCGACGAGATCCTATCAAAGTCTGAATCTGGTGCTCAATGACCAAACTTTCAAAAACAAAATTCCCAGCCTTCATTCCAAGCAGCTTTTGGAACAGAGAAAGAAGTTTGGAGTCTGGAGACAGTCCAAAAGCCAGTAGGAGACATTGAGGATACAGCAAGTGCAGCAGGGGAGCAGACAGAGGAAAACATGGACGAGTACAATGAACAATTGCATCATGAAGAATAGACAGATCCTGAAGGAGAGGTAAAAGATGAAAATTCTTTCTCTACATTAGGATTTCATATTAGTGATCTCCCTAGAGGAGCAACCCCCATGAAAAACATTCCACTCTCAGCATTACCTAATTTTCATGGTTTATCTTCAGAGGATCCTGATGAATTTCTGTTTGAGTTTGATATATTGTGTAGAAACTATGATTACGTTTCTAATGCTCAGAAACTAAAGTTATTTCCAGCAACACTAAAAGAGAATGTACTAAGATGGTTTATGAGTCTTGGAGGCCATGTAATCACAACATGGGACCAAATGAAATAGAAATTCCTGAACAAATACCAGGACTACTGCCGGACGAGAGAAAAGAGAGAGGAACTATTTAAAATGATGCAGAAAGAAGACGAGAATCTAGAAGACTTTGTAGAAAGACTACAATACAATCTACAAAGGTCCAGTCACCCCAATGTAAGTAAAGATATTCTCAAAAATATTTTGTTAAAAGGAGTAAGGGATGACTGTCTAGATATGCTGAACATGCTTGGAAAAGGGGACATATCCAAGGAATCATATGATGAAATTGTCAATTTATGCAAAAGATGTTCAAGCGGAGCTTCAAGAAATAGATTAAACAACAGGGACACCACATTTTCTAAAGTCCAAAAATCAGCCAACGAGGGAGAAACAAGAGCTGAGATAGGTAATTTACTTGAAGATTTTAAAACTGAAATGCTAAGCTCTTTTGCCTCACAAATGGATACCCTACAGATTAAGAGAAAGCAAGCAGAAGCAGAAGCAGCCTTGTCTATCTTTTGTTCTCAGTGCAGAGATAAGCACCCAAGAAGAGAATGTCCACTGGACAAAAATCCAATCTGCACTATCTGTGACAAAGATCATGATACCCAAAATTGTCCATCTTTACCAGGGATCAAGGAAGCATTACAACCAACAGACGAACAAGCTGAAGCTGTCTATCTAATGACGCAAAGAAGACAATGGCAACCAAGGGGACAAGGTATGAACTCTAACATGCCATTTAATAGTTGGAATAATTACTCTGCTTTCAATCAAATGAGTTACCCCCACTTCAATCAGATGCAATACACTAACCAAATGAACTACCCATCCATGCAACAAACTTACCCACCCATGCAACAAACGTACCCACCCATGCAACAAAACAACCCACCCTTTGTTGATCCCTCAATATAGACCTCTTGGCCTCCACAACAACAACAATCATATCAGAGTCAATGGAATCAAAATTGGAGAGGACAACAAATCCCCTTTCAAAATCAATTACCTCAACTCCCACAACCACTCTCCTTACTAGAAGGTACTCCTCTAATCAACCAAACAATAAGACCCCATCTACCTGTACAACCTAACCCCAACTGGAATAATAAAGTTGTCCAGTGCATTGATATTTATAATTAGCCTACACTGCCCCTTCTCCCTGCACAATGCAATGATATTCATCTTCGATCTGGAAGAATAGTGGAACCTACCATAGTTGATGTTACCTCTTCTAATAAAGAGGAAACAAAGGAGCATGATGTACCTGAAAAGGTACAATCATCCTCTAACAATGCTACTGAAACAACAACACCACCATTTCCTGAGCATTTAGCCTTAACTAAAACACCTGAACAACTATCCTTTAATATTCTTGGGGAATTACAGAATTTATATGTTAAAATTCCTCTACTACAAGCACTCCGAGACGTACCAATCTATGCTAGGACAATGCGAGATATCTGTGTCAAAAAGCCTGGTTGGAAAACTAAGGATCTCCTTACAGTCCATGTTATGGGATACCTTTCTGAACTAATGTCAGGTAAAACTCCCCCAGTCAAATATGGTGATCCAGGACACCCTACCGTTACATTACAAGTTGGAAAAACGATAATCCCTCGAGTCCTGGTAGACCTTGGTGCAGCCATCAATATGATGACTTTAGAAACCTTACAGCTGCTACAATTACAAGATGAAGTCAGAGAGACCCCTACTATCCTAGAATTGGTTGATCGTTCCACAATTAAACCAGAAGGAGTCATTGAAGACCTCAGTATCTCTGTGGAATCTTGGAATTATCCAGTTGACTTTACAGTGCTGAAACCCAAAGCAAAGTTGGGGATCCACCCTCTAATTCTGGGTAGACCTTGGCTGGCCACAACAAATGCTTTTATCAGCTGTAGATCAGGATCAATGACAATTTCAAATGGTTATGAAACTATGCAGCTTACACTTTATCCTCATGCTACACCTCTGGCCAATAATGATAATTCTGTATGGGTAGATTTTGAGGATCAACCTACTCAACCTCTTTTGACTATCGGACAAGCTTTAAGCCTGAAAGACTCTACAGAGGATGAAATTATCAATAATTTTATTTGCGATCCCTCCTCTGTCACTCCAGAAATTCATAATCAATTAACTACATTGTTGGAGTCTGATAATCAAGAAAATCTCAATTCGGCAAGCCCACCTCAAACACCTAAAACCATCTCCTCCAAAAGCATACCAGTCGAAATTGAACTTGCAAAACATTAAATATAAACCCTCATTTGATAGATGCTGAAACACAACAGTTAATGAAGTTACTTCGGGAAAATAAAGAAGCATTCGCATGGGATTACACAGACATGAAAGGAATCTCTCCTGAATTATGTACTCATAGAATATATATTAAGGAAGATTGTCGGCCAATCTACCAACCTCAACGACGAATGAACCTACTCAACCTACTCAACCTCTTTTGACTATATGATGATGAGTGAAGGAATAGTGCTTGGACATTTTATCTCATCTCAAGGAATTCAGGTAGACCCATCCAAAATACAAGTCATTAAGGATCTTCCTACTCCCAAAACCCAAACAGAGGTAAGAAGCTTTCTAGGACATG
>ML784982.1:139988-151662 GCA_009831015.1 Picea engelmannii | reverse complement strand
CAAAGTGCTCGGTATAGTTGGATAAGTGGGTACCTTTTCCATACAGGAGCTGATCAAGAGATTCGAAGGTGTATTAGAGAAGATGAGGTGTATGATCTATTGAAAGCTTGTCATGATGGCCCTTGTGGAGGGCATTTTGCTGACAAAAGAACAACACACAAAATTCTAAGGATAGGGTATTATTGGCCCTCACTCTTCAAAGATGAAAAGAAATATGTCAAAGCCTGTGATAGTTGTCAAAGAGTAGGCCAACCTAATCATAGAGATGAAATTCCATTAAACCCCCAAGTAGTACTTGAACCATTTGAAAGATGGGCCTTAGGCTTCATAGGACCCATCAACCCTCCATCCAATCAAAAAGTTTATATACTGGTCTGCACAGACTACATGACTAAATGGGTGGAAGCCAAGGCACTCCATAGACCGACTGAAGAAGCAGTTATAGATTTCTAATTTAAAGACATCTTCACTAGATTTGTAATGCCAAGAGAATTAGTTACTGATGGAGGGCCTCCTTTCACTTCTCATGGGTTCAAAGATACCCTTCAGAAATATCATATTCAGTAGAGAATGACTATAGCATACCACCCCCAAGCCAATGGACAGGTGAAAAGCACAAACAAAGTAATAGAATCCATTCTCACAAAAACAGTGAAGGAAAGTAGAAAGGATTGGTCCTACAGGCTCCTTGAAGCACTATGGGCCTACAGAACTACCTAGAGAAATACTACAGGATTTTCTCCCTATGAATTAGTCTATGGAAATAGTGTTGTTTTTCCTATGGAATTTGAGATAAAAACCTTAAGGACTGCTTTAGTTGTCAACCTTGATCTAACCGATGCATAGACAGCCAGGTTGCAGCAGCTTAATGAACTAGAGGATAAAAGACTAGATGCCATTCAGCAAACAAACATAATTCAATAGCAAAGATCACAATGGCATGACAAAAATATCAAGAACAAGCAGTTCCAAAAAGGTAATTGGGCCCTACTGTATGATTCCCGGTTCAAAGAATTTCAAGGGAAACTGCGTACAAGATGACTTAGACCTTACGAAGTAGACAAAGTTTTTCCCAATGGAACAGTAAGGCTCCTCACAATCGATGACTCCAAAACTCCGTTACTTGTAAATGGCCATCAACTCCGTCTGTATCAGCGTCCAATTTTTAGAGAAGATTTTAAGGCCACATGCATGGCAGACGCCCAGTTCCTTTTTGTTGAGGGAGATTCTACCCCTAATAGCAATTAATTATTTTAAGTTAATTTTATTTAGTATTAGATTAGATTAGATTTTATTCACTAATAATCCCTGTCAAGAAATACCATGCTACAGTCAATTTTTGCAGAATCCCGATCGAAGCACAACCACTAGGAGAGGACGATCCTACTTCAAAGAGACAAGCTTTCACGATGCTAAAACACCACTGTTCAGCACTATTGACTTTCACAATGCTGAAACACCACTGATGAGCACTGTTGACTTTATTCTGATGATGAAACATCACCGTTTCAGCACTCTTGACTTGCCTCCACTGCTGAATCACCACCATTCCGCACTTTTGACTCTTCTCTGTTGTCGAAACACCACTGTCAGCAATCTGCCCCCTTTCCTTCATTACTAAAACACCAAACCCACACCTTTTCCCCCATCATGGTTTGGCAACCTTTTTACCACTATTTCCCATTTCCTTACCATTTTCATCGACGAAACAACTCCGTCCAGCAATTGTTTCGCCTTTTCCCCTTCTGTTGCTGAAACACCATTACAACAACTTTTCACTATTTTCCCCAATGTTGAAACACCACTATTCAGCACTTTTGAATTTCTTCCCACTCCCAAAATACCCCAGTCTGCCATTTCCTCGCCATCCTTCATCAACGAAACAACTCCGTCCAGCAATTGTTTCATCTTTCCTCTTCTATTGCTGAAACACCATTACCACCAACTTTTCACCATTTTTCCCGATGCTGAAACACCACTGTTCAGCACTTTTGATTTTCTTCCGTTGCTGAAACACCATTATCAGCAACCCTTCATCATTTTTCTCGATGCCGAAACACCACTGTTCAGCACTTTTGATTTCTTTCGATGCTAAAACACAACTGTTCAGCACTTTTGACTTTCTTCAGATGTTGAAACACCATTGCTCAGTAATTCTTCATCTACAGCACTTGTTTCATCTTTCTCTGTTGTTGAAACACCAGTCTTTCACCATCGTCTGTCAGCAAGCTTTTACGCCCTCAGATTATAGTTTGTCCTCCTAGACAGCAAACCCTCGACACAATTCAAAAGTCGTCGCCACAACAGGACTACCACTGACAGGCATGATATGTTGTTTGCAGAATGAATCAAACGGTAAGGCGAGGTATGTAATTTTTATGTAATTCAGTTAGGCTATAGTTAATGAGAAAGATTCTACGTCATTATGACCATTCAAGTGCAATTATTACTAACCGCACTTGATGGGAGGGGAAGTACACATCAAATTCGCGATACCATCATTGCACCCGATTTCACCGCCGCCATCCCTAATTCACCACCCTTTCGCGCATTTAACCACTATTCCTTCATAACATCGCTCGAAAAACTCACTCTGCAGAAGCTGATACACAAACTCTCGACGCGGTATCTTACCAAGCCGGTAGCCATGGGAGGATCTGTCATACAAAATGAGACCGCCACCACAGCGCTGCTCGAACACTATCCAGCAGCATACCAAATCTTCTAGCAGGCAGGATGGATCAATTACTTCCAAAGAATTCAGGGATATAATGAACAACAGGTCCTGCAATTCGCTCGAAATCTTCAGGAGGACCATTCTGTCATCAAAGGGGTGCGAATATCAATAACAGAGGAAGACATAGCAGAGGTCATAGGCCTCCCCATGGATGACACTCGTATGTTCAGCAGAAAACATATCATTGGGATTGTTCAGCAAAACTTCTTCCTGCCCGAGGAACGCATTGAACTGAAAGGCAATGGTGTACAGCTCATCTCATTTCCACCTCCATGGCCGGAAGTCGCCAGATTTATCAAGCATTACATGACCTGCGAAGGTCGATATCAGGTAGTTTATCAGCATGACTTTCTTCTGCTTTCTCATTTAAGGCATAACAGACAGGTCAATATTCCTTATTATTTAGTGGGCTGTTTGAAAAATATGACACATTATTGCAGAAAGGCAAAATATCCAACCCTTTCACTCACCCACCATCGTCTTGTCCAATTGCTCATCCATAGGGGTTTTTCTCAACAGAACCGTCCCCTGAACAACCCACCCATAAACCCCCAACCAGCTATCGACGTTCCTGAAAATCCTCAAGAGCAGCAACCGCAAAACCCCCCAGACTTCCCCGAAGTACCCAATAGCCCACTCACAGAACCAACCAGTCCCCCCACCATACCAAATCCGCCGCATACCGCACGAGAGTCATCTAGTCCCGCCCTTCATATTCTAAGTGATGACCCTGAACCGGATAATCCCTCCTACCCCATCATTTAAGAAAAACCTTCACGAAAACAAAAGCAAACTCCCCTCTTTCCACCATTCTTTGGGAAAAAGTGAACAAGAAGCTCAATAAGGCCACCCTTTGTGACCACGACCCTAGAGTCCCCACCAATTCGACTGATACCCTGTACACCTTTAACTTCCCCAATCTCGGGATCTTTGCCTATTCCAACCACGGGCATTGAAACACAAGAACTAGATGCCCCGGATACTGTAACATCATCTGTCTCATAGAAAGTAGCTAAAACACAAGAACCAACTACCCACTCAGTGGCTGAAACACAAGGACCAGCCATAGCTGAAACACAGGAAACAGCTACGGCTGAAACACAAGAACCAGCTGCTGACATTGAAATTGAGTTACAGGAACCAGATGCCCAGACATCATTTGTTTCAAATAAAGTAGCTGAAACACAACCAACTACCCATCCAGTGGCTGAAACACAAGAACCAACCACTGATATTGACATTGAATTACAGCAATCACAGGCCCAGAATGCTACAACACCACCCTCCTCAAGCAAAGTGGTTGAAAAACCAACTACCCATTTAGTGGCTGAAACACAAGAACCAACCGTTGATACTGAAATTGATATACAGGACTTAGAGGTTGAGGGTGTTGCAACTTTACTTTTCCTTCACCAAGAAGTTGAAACACAAGTAGCAGCTACCATCCCTGTTGCTCCTTCCCAACAACCAAAAACAACAATGGCATCTGTCTTGCAGGAAAACGAATTTTTAAAATCAGAACTGGAAGCATATAAGCAGGAACTAGCCAAGGCAAAGGAAGCATATGAAAAGGAACTCAATTCGTACACCTTAAGCCGTATAGCAACCTTGTCAGAACAAACTACAGAAAGCCTGTGCAAAGAATATATGTGTTGCCAATGTGGAGATATTTACTATCAGGCAGGCTATAAGGTGATTCAAGTTCCAGTGCCAAGAGCAGCCCCTACTCCTTTACCTTTTGAAGTCAAGGAGAAACCTGTTGCAACATAAGAACCAATAGGCCCTAGCAAGCTTAAAACGGAACCTGCTGCAACACAAGAACCAGCAGGCCCTCCCAGGATCAAGACTGAACCCTGCATTACAGTAAGAGAAGCCCCTACTGTTGTCAACAAGGCTATGCAAACAATGCCCATGGAGGAATTTGCACCTCCCAATCAGATCAATCTCCCCACTTCCAGGGAAAAATTTACTCAAACCTCGCCTAATCCCACTACTTCCAACGCTGAAACACAGACTTAGCTATGGGATGAGCATGCAGAAATACAAAAATGGAAGAAAGAGTATGCTAAAACACAGGCCAAAAACCTGCAAGTGCACAGACAAACCTGGATAAATCATACTTTCTCAAATTGGCAATCATTAGAACAGATACGCTAGGAAGCTTGTGACCTCAAGAAGAAGAACAAAGACTTGAAAGGCAGATTGGTCCTGCTATTTGATTTGGTACAAAAGCTACTCGCCACAAGAAAGCCATCTTGTAACTACTCCTTATTCCTTATGGAGAGACTCACATGGTTTCAGATCAAATCCATTATAGAAGGTAAACCCCATGGAGTAATACAACCAGCAGATTTTGTCAAGACTTTTGTAGCAGCCTCTACTAGGGATCAACACCTCTTATGTGAGGCATACTTCCATAATGAAGCCATTCCCGAAAATAGGCTGCTAAACATAAATCCCCTTGTTGGGGATGTTCAAATTCGAGCATTTACTTCCTTTCTCTATAATCAGATTTTGTGGCAAAATGACTTTTTGGCTGCTAAGCACAATGAAGATAATCGCCTCCTATGGAGTAGACCAGAACCACAGAGGGAACCACCTTTTATCATAGAATATTATGAGTTCTTAAAACAACCAGGGATGACTGAGCATGTTCAACAACTACAGTCAGAAGTGCTCCAAGATTGTCAGCACATCATCAGTTCCATAGAGATTCCTGCCCTCCAGGCCAATAACCTGTTTTGCCAGCAATCCATGGAGAAGAGACAAGAGCACAATCCTTTAGGTCCTGCCAACCTAGAAGTAGTGATTTCTAGGATACCCAACTACATCTAGTGTGTTAGACATTGTGCTGAAAATTGGATAGGGTACCGGTTTTATTTCCCCATCCTCTAGTTGTCAATAGAAAGGTATCAAGTCAGCTATAAGCTGCCTAAGAAGGCAGAAATAACAGCATGGCAAAGATTACAGCAGCTCCAGGGGTTCAGAACGCCAACGGACAATACCTCCCAAAGTTATTGCTTGAGTAACTTACATGCTCAGAGTCAGTATTCAGACTCTGATTCAAAGTGAGTTGCTTGAGGACACGCAACACCTTGAGTTGGGAGGGATGTTAGGACCACACAATGTACCTTTTTGCCTATACTTTTGTCCACTATTATACTCTTGATCACCTGTATTTAGACTCATACTATCACTTCATCTGATCATTCCAAAGGTATACAACGTCCCTTCTCATTACTATACGTTTAATCTGTTTTGCATAATATTTTACATCACTTTCATACTTAACCATTGATTAGACTGCAGACTAGCATTTGAAGCCTATTGTTGAAACATAGTCCAGTTCGCAGATGCTGAAACACAGAACTGTTACACAGCCCGGACTCGCAGATGCTGAAACACAGAGTTATTACACAGTTCGAGGTCGCAGATGCTGAAACACAGAGCTGTTACATAGTCCGGAGTCGCAGATGCTAAAACATAGAGCTGTTACACAGACCAGAGCTGCAGACGCTGAAACACAGAGGAGACTGCCAGAACCAACGACGCTGAAACACAAAGGAAGCTGTTACAATCAGTGGTCAACAAGCACCAACCGTTGCTCCTACATAAGAAAGCAGACACAGTCAAGAGTGCAATTCACGTGGCTGAAACAACCCGTGAATTGCGATGCTGAAACATGATCAACAGCTATGAGAAGAAGCTGTTACTCCAGTCGTAACAACAATACCTCATCCAGCTCCTGTAATAGCATTTCTGTTGCGTAAGACTAGGACATCCTGTTCTGGTTTAGAAAGAAGATCCGACTAAAGATAAAACTCAGATACACATTGCAATTTTTGATATATCGTATCGAAGGGATTCCCTATTTAAATAAGGGGAAATCATCATTCGAAGGAGCGAAGTTTTATGTATTGAAAATATTTAGAAAGAGAGATGTGCTTCATTTTCAGACTGTAACATGATATTTTGATAGATGAATAAAAGAATGCTTTGAGTATCTTTCTCTAGCTTTCCCGTTCCAGGGGAATCTTGTGAGAAGGGAGGGCCCACCTTCTTCACAAGATTCACCCGTTAGTTATAGAGTGTGTTAGTATAATCTTTGTTTATGTGTGATTAACTTCCATATGCTGAAACACTACTTTTAATGAATTCCGCTTTGCTGAAACACTACTGAACTCTGTCTTAGTTTATGGAATGAATTTCGTAATTCTTTTTATTAGCAATCTTGTATGATGATTTTATGAGGCTAGCCAGAGATTGGGTTAAGGGTTCCTGCTCAGAAAGGAAGGAATCAAAACATCATGTTCTCTGTAGATTCCAATTATTTCTGCAAGTGTGCTAGCCAGAGATTGGGTTAAGAGTTCCTGCTCGGAAAAGAAGGAATCAGAACATCCCGTTCTCTGTAGATTGCAATTATTTCTGCAAGTGTGCTAGCCAGAGAATGGGTTAAGGGTTCCTGCTCGGAAAGGAAGGAATCAGAACATCCTGTTCTCTGTAGATTCCAATTATTTCTGCAAGTGTGCTAGCCAGAGATTGGGTTAAGGGTTCCTGCTCAGAAAGGAAGGAATCAGAACATTATGTTCTCTGTAGATTCCAATTATTTCTGCAAGTATGCTAGCCAGAGACTGGGTTAAGGGTTCCTGCTCAAAAAGGAAGGAATCAGAACATCCTGTTCTTTGTAGATTTCAACTACTTCTGCAAGTGTGCTAGCCAGAGATTGGGTTAAGGGTTCCTACTAAAAAAGGAAGGAATCAGAACATCTTGTTCTCTATAGATTTCAATTACTTCTGCAAGTGTGCTAGCCAGAGATTGGGTTAAGGGTTCCTGCTCAGAAAGGAAGGAATCGGAACATCCTGTTCTCTATAGATCTCAATCATTTTTCACAAGTGTGCTAATCAGAAATAGGGTTAAAAGTTCCTTCTTAGAAAGGGAGGAATTAGATGGCCTTGTTCTCTGCTAGATAGAGTTAATTTCCCTTGCATTATTGTTTTCATGAAGGAGTGTTAATCAGAATTGGAATACTGAAGTTTCTGTTGAGAGTAAGGGTCCTGTTCTCTGGTTGCAGAATAGCTGTTTTTTCCTGTTGCAAGTATTATTTTAATGTAACCCAGGATTCCTTAGATTAATCTTTAAGATCTGCAATAGGTAGGTTGCTTTCCTGTGATTTAATCCAGAGCTTTAGTTCATTCAAAGCAAGTGTGATTAGTATAGTTTATTTTACTACAACTTTAAGTTGCTTTTGGAATTTGGCATATATAATGCATGGTTATCTTTGAAATAACAGACTTCCCTGGGTTGACAATTTATGTATCACTTGGTTGTTTGAATTAATTGAACAATTATAGTGACCAACATTTTGGCGTCGTTGTCGGGGAAGGTAGCTATAGATTTCAAAAGCACTTATGATTTTTTTTCTTTAAATAAAAAGATTGCATGAAAAACCCCAAGGATACTAACCCTACAGGTGGCAAGGGAAAAGGAAAAGGAGGAAGAAAGACTTACATCAACGAGATCCTATCAAAGTATGAATCTGTTGCTCAATGACCAAACTTTCGAAAACAAAATTCCCAACCTTCATTCCAAGTAGCTTTTGTAATAGGGAAAGAAGTTTGGAGTCCGGAGACAGTCCAAAATCCAGTAGGAGACATTGAGGATAGAGAAAGTGCAGCAGGGGAGCAGACAGAGGAAAACATGGACGAGTACAATGAACAATTGCATCATGAAGAACAGACAGATCCTGAAGGAGAGGTAAAAGATGAAAATTCTCTCTACATTAGGATTTCCTATTGGTGATTTCCCTAGAGGAGAAACCCCATGAAAAACATTCCACTCTCAGGATTGCCTAATTTTCATGGTTTATCTTCAGAGGATCCTGATGAATTTTTGTTTGAGTTTGATATATTGTGTAGAAGCTATGATTACGTTTCTAATGCTCAGAAACTAAAGTTATTTCCAGCAACACTAAAAGGGAATGCACTAATATGGTTTATGAGTCTTGGAGGCCATGTAATCACAACATGGAACCAAATGAAATAGAAATTCCTGAACAAATGCCAGGACTACTGTCGGATGAGAGAAAAGAGCGAGGAACTATTTAAAATGATGCAGAAAGAAGACGAGAATCTAGAAGACTTTGTAGAAAGACTACAATACAATCTACAAAGGTCCAGTCACCCCAATGTAAGTAAAGATATTCTCAAAACTATTTTGTTAAAAGGAGTAAGGGATGACTGTCTAGATATGTTGAACATGCTTGGAAAATGGGACATATCCAAAGAATCATATGATGAAATTGTCAATTTATGCAAAATATGTTCAAGAGGAGCTTCAAGAAACAGATTAAACAGCAGGGACACCACATTTTCTAGAATCCAAAAATTAGCCAGCGGGGGAGCAACAAGAGCTGAGATAGGTAATTTACTTGAAGATTTTAAAACTGAAATGCTAAGATCTTTTTCCTCACAAATGGATACCCTGCAGATTAAGAGAAAGCAAGCAGAAGCAGAAGCAGCCTTGTCTATCTTTTTTTCTCAGTGCAGAGATAAGCACCCAAGAAGAGAATGTCCACCGGACAAAAAACCAATCTGCACTATCTGTGACAAAGATCATGATACCCAAAATTGTCCATCTTTACCAGGGATCAAGGTAGCATTACAACCAACGGACCAAGAAGCTGAAGTTGTCTATCTAATGATGCAAAGAAGACAATGGCAACCAAGGGGACAAGGTATGAACTCTAACATGTCATTTAATCGTTGAAATAATTACTCTGCTTTCAATCAAATGAGTTACCCCCCCCTTCAATCAGATGCAATACACTAATCAAATGAACTATCCATCCATGCAAGAAACTTACCCACCCACGCAACAAACGTACCCACCCATGCAATAAAACAACCCACCCTTTGTTGATCCCTCAATATGGACCTCTTGGACTCCACAACAACAACAGCCATATCAGAATCAGTGGAATCAAAATAGGAGAGGACAACAACCCCCCTTTCAAAATCAGTTACCTCAACTCCCACAACCACTCTCCTTACCAGCAGGTACTCCTCCAATCAACCAAACAATAAGACCCCAGCTACCTATACAACCTAACCCCAACCCGAATAATAAAGCTGTCTAGTGCATTGATATTTATAACCAGCCTACACTGTCCCTTCTCCCTGCACAATGCAATGATATTCATCTTCGATCTGGAAGAATAGTGGAACCTACCATAGTTGATGTTACCTCTTCTAATAAAGAGAAAACAAAGGAGCATGATGTACCTGAAAATGTACAATCATCCTCTAACAATGCTACTGAAACAGCAACACCACCATTTCCTGAGCGTTTAGCCTTAACTAAAACACCTGAACCACTAGCCTTTAATCTTCTCGGGGAATTACATAATTTATATGTTAAAATTCCTCTACTACAAGCACTCCGAGACGTACCAATCTATGCTAGGACAATGCGAGATATCTGTGTCAAAAAGCATGGTAGGAAAACTAAGGATCCCCTTACAGTCCATGTTATGGGAGATCTGTCTGCACTAATGTCAGGTAAAACTCCCTCAGTCAAATATGGTGATCCTGGCCACCCTACCATTACAGTACAAGTTGGAAAAATGATAATCCCTCGAGTCCTGGTAGACCTTGGTGCAAACATCAATATCATGACTTTAGAAACCTTATAACTGCTACAATTACAAGATGAAGTCAGAGAGACCCCTACTATCCTAGAATTGGCTGATCGTTCCACAATTAAACCAGAAGGAGTCATTGAAGACCTCAGTATCTCTGTGGAATCTTGGAATTATCCAGTCGACTTTACATTTCTGCAACCCAAAACAAAGTTGGGGGGTCACCCTCTAATCTGGGTAGTCCTTGGCTGGCCACAACATATGCTTTTATCATCTGTAGATCAGGATCAATGACAATTTCAAATGGTTATGAAACTAAGCAGCTTACACTTTATCCTCATGCTACACCTCTGGCCAATAATGATAATTCTGTATGGGTAGATTTTGAGGATCAACCTACTCAACCTCTTTTGACTATCGGACAAGCTTTAAGCCTGAAAGACTCTACAGAGGATGAAATTATCAATAATTTTATTTGCGAGCCCTCCTCTGTCACTCTAGAAATTCATAATCAATTAACTGCACTGTTGGAGTCTGATAATCAAGAAAATCTCAATTCGGCAAGACCACCTCAAACACCTAAAACCATCTCCTCCAAAAGCATACCAGTCGAAATTGAACCTGGCAAAACATTAAATATAAATCCTCATTTGACAGATGCTGAAACACAACAGTTAATGAAGTTACTTCGGGAAAATAAAGAAGCATTCACATGGGATTACACAGACATGAAAGGAATCTCTCCTGAATTATGTACCCATAGAATATATATTAAGGAAGATTGTCGGCCAATCTGCCAACCTCAATGACAAATGAACCCGAACTTCAAAAACTACTCAATGCAGGGTTTATCTATCCTATATCAGACAATGAATGGGTATCCCCGTTGGTAATTGTTCCTAAGAAAAACAGGAAATGGAGAGTATGTGTGGATTATAGAGCTTTAAATAAAGCCACTCAGAAATATCACTTTCCATTACCATTCATTGATCAAGTGTTAGATAATTTGTTAGGGAAGAAATTTTTCTCATTTTTAGATGGTTTCAGTGGGTATAACCAGATTAAAATTGCACCTCAAGATCAAGATAAAACCACTTTCACCAGCCCTTGGGAAACCTTTTCTTATAGAGTCCTTCCATTTGGACTATGTAATGCACGAGCAACCTTCCAAAGGGCAGTTTTAGGAATTTTTTCTGATATGCTTAATGACTCTATGGAAATTTTTATGGATGACTTTACTCCTTATGGTGTTTCTTTTCAGGAAGCATTGGAAAACCTTGAGAAGGTACTTAAACGATGCA
>ML784982.1:121936-139479 GCA_009831015.1 Picea engelmannii | reverse complement strand
CAAAGTGCTCGGTATAGTTGGATAAGTGGGTACCTTTTCCATACAGGAGATGATCAAGAGATTCGAAGGTGTATTAGAGAAGATGAGGTGTATGATCTATTGAAAGCTTGTCATGATGGCCCTTGTGGAGGGCATTTTGCTGACAAAAGAACAACACACAAAATTCTAAGGATGGGGTATTATTGGCCCTCACTCTTCCAAGATGAAAAGAAATATGTCAAAGCCTGTGATAGTTGTCAAAGAGTAGGCCAACCTAATCATAGAGATGAAATGTCATTAAACCCTCAGGTAGTACATGAACCATTTGAAAGATGGGCCTTAGACTTCATAGGACCCATCAACCCTCCATCCAATCAAAAAGTTTATATACTGGTCTACACAGACTACATGACTAAATGGGTGGAAGCCAAGGCACTCCACAGAGCAACTGAAGAAGCAGTTATAGATTTCTTATTTAAAGACATCTTCACTAGATTTGGAATGCCAAGAGAATTAGTTACTGATGGACGACCTCCTTTCACTTCTCATGGGTTCAAAGCTACCCTTCAGAAATATCATATTCAACAGAGAATGACTACAACATACCACCCCCAAGGCAATGGGCAAGTGGAAAGCACAAACAAAGTAATAGAAGCCATTCTAACAAAAACAGTGAAGGAAAGTAGAAAGGATTGGTCCTACAGACTCCTTGAAGCACTATGGGCCTACAAAACTACCTGGAGAAATACTACAGGATTTTCTCCCTATGAATTAGTCTATGGAAAGAGTGATGTTTTTCCTATGGAATTTGAGATAAAAACCTTAAGGACTGCTTTAGCTATTAACCTTGATCTAACCGATGCACAGATAGTCAGGTTGCAGCAGCTTAATGAACTAGAGGAGAAAAGACTAGATGTCATTCAGCAAACAATCATAATTCAATAGCAAAGATCACAATGGCATGACAAAAATATCAAGAACAAGTAGTTCCAAAAAGGTAATTGGGCCCCACTGTATGATTCCCGGTTCAAAGAATTTCAAGGGAAACTGCGTACAAGATGGCTTGGACCTTACGAAGTAGACACAGTTTTTCCCAATGGAATAGTAAGGCTCCTCACAATTGATGACTCCAAAACTCCGTCTATATCAACGTCCAATTTCTAGAGAAGATTTTAAGGCCACATGCATGGCAGATGCCCAGTTCCTTTTTATTGAGGGAGTTTCTACCCCTAATAGCAATTAATTCTTTTAAGTTAATTCTCTTTAGTATTAGATTAGATTAGATTTTATTCACTAATAATCCCTGTCAACAAATACCATGCTACAGTCGATTTTTATAGAATCCCGATCGAAGCACAGCCACTAGGAGAGGACGATCCTACTTCAAAGAGACAAGCTTTCACGATGCTGAAACACCACTGATGAGCACTGTTGACTTTCTTCTGATGATGAAACATCACCGTTTCAGCACTCTTGACTTGCCTCCACTGCTGAATCACCACCATTCCGCACTTTTGACTCTTCTCTGTTGCCGAAACACCACTGTCAGCAATCCGCCCCCTTTCCTTCATTACTGAAACACCAAATCCACACCTTTTCCCCCATCATGGTTTGGCAACCTTTTTACCACTTTTTCCCATTTCCTTACCATTTTCATCGACGAAACAACTCCGTCCAGCAATTGTTTCGGCTTTTCCCCTTCTGTTGCTGAAACACCATTACAACAACTTTTCACTATTTTCCCCAATGTTGAAACACCACTATTCAACACTTTTGAATTTCTTCCCACTCCCAAAATACCCTAGTCTTCCATTTCCTCGCCATCCTTCATCGACGAAACAACTCATTCCAACAATTGTTTCGTCTTTCCCCTTCTGTTGCTGAAACACCATTACCAGCAACTTTTCACCATTTTTCCCGATGCTGAAACACCACTGTTCAACACTTTTGATTTTCTTCCATTGCTGAAACACCATTATCAGCAGCCCTTCATCATTTTTCCTGATGCTGAAACACCATTGTTCAACACTTTTGATTTCTTTCGATGCTAAAACACCACCATTCAACACTTTTGACTTTATTTAGATGCTGAAACACCATTGCTCAACAATTCTTCATCTACAACACTTGTTTCATCTTTCTCTGTTGCTGAAACACCAATCTTTCACCATTGTCCGTCAACAAGATTTTACACCCTCAGATTATAGTTCGTCCTCCTAGACAGCAAACCATCGACATAATTCAAAAGTCGCCGCCACAACAGGACTACCACTGACAGGCATGATATGTTGTTTGTAGAATGAATCAAATGGTAAGGCTAGGTATGTAAATTTTATGTAATTCAGTTAGGCTATAGTTAATGAGAAAGATTCTACATCATTATGACCATTCAAGTGCAATTATTACTAACCGCACTTGATGGGAGGGGAAGTACACATCAAATCCGCTATACCATCATTGCACCCGATTTCACCGCCACCATCCCTAATTCACCACCCTTTCATGCATTTAATCACTATTCCTTCATAACGTCGCTCGAAAAACTCACTCTACAGAAGCTGATACACAAACTCTCGATGCGGTATCTTACCAAGCCGGTAGCCATGGGAGGATTTGTCATACGAAATGAGCCCTCCACCACAGCGCTACTCGAACACTATCCAGCAGCGTACCAAATCTTCTAGCAGGCAGGATAGCTCAATTACTTCCAAAGACTTCAGGGATATAATGAACAATAGGTACGAATATCAGTAACAGAGGAAGACATAGCAGAGGTCTCAGGCCTCCCCATGGACGACACTCATATGTTCAGCAAAAAACATATCATTGGGACTGTTCAGCAGATCTTCTTCCTGCCCGAGGAACGCATTGAACTGAAAGGCAGGGGTGTACAGCTCAGCTCATTGCCACCCCCATGGCCGGAAGTCGCCAGATTTATCAAGCATTACCTGACCTGCGAAGGTCGATATCAGGTAGTTTATCAGCACGACTTTCTTCTGCTTTCTCATTTAAGGCATAACAGACGGGTCAATATTCCTTATTATTTACTGGGTTGTTTGAAAAATATGGCACATTATTGCAGAAAGGCAAAAGATCCAACCCTTTCACTCACCCACCACCATATTTTCCAATTGCTCATCCACAGGGGTTTTTCTCAACAGAACCATCCCCTGAATAACCCACCCATAAACCCCCAACCAGCTGCCGACGTTCCTGAAAATCCTCAGGAGCAGCAACCGCAAAACCCCCCAGACTTTCTCAAAGTACCCAATAGCCCACCCACAGAACCAACCAGTCCCCCCACCATACCAAATTCGCCGCATACCACACCAGAGTCATCCAGTCCCACCCTTCATATTCTAAGTGATGACTCTGAACCGGATAATCCCTCCTGCCCCATCATTGAAGAAAAACCTTCACGAAAACGAAAGCAAACTCCCCTTTTTCCACCCTTCTTTCGGAAAAAGCGAACAAGAAGCTCAATAAGGCCACCCTTTGTGACCACGACCCTAGATTCCCGACCAATTCGACTGATACCCCGTACACCTTTAACCTCCCCAATCCCGGGATCTTTGCCTATTCCAACCATGGGCATTGAAACACAAGAACCAGATGCCTCGGATACTGTAACATCATCTGTCTCATAGAAAGTAGCTGAAACACAAGAACCAACTACCCACTCAGTGGTTGAAACACAAGAACCAGCCATAGCTAAGACACAAGAAACAACTACGGCTGAAACACAAGAACCAGCCGCTGACATTGAAATTGAGTTACAAGAACCAGATGCCCATACATCATTTGTTTCAAATAAAGTAGCTGAAACACAACCAGCTACCCATCCAGTGGCTGAAACACAAGAACCAGCCACTGATAATGACATTGAATTACAGATATCACAGGCCCAGAATGCTGCAACACCACCCTCCTCAAGCAAAGTGGCTGAAAAACCAGCTACCCATCCATTGGCTGAAACACAAGAACCAACCGCTGATACTGAAATTGATATACAAGACTTAGAGGTTGAGGGTGCTGCAACTTTACTTTTTCTTCACCAAGAAGCTGAAACACAAGCAGCAGCTACCATCCCTGTTGCTCCTTCCCAACAACCAGAAGCAACAATGGCATTTGTCTTGCAGGAAAACGAATTTTTAAAATCAGAACTGGAAGCATATAAGCAAGAACTAGCTAGGGCAAAGGAAGCATATGAAAAGGAACTCAATTCGTACACCTTAAGCCATATAGAAACCTTGTCAGAACAAACTACAGAAAGCCTATGCAAAGAATATATGTGTTGCCAATGTGGAGATATTTACTATCAGGCAGGCTATAAGGTGATTCAAGTCCCAGTGCCAGGAGCAGCCCCTACTCCTTCACCTTTTGAAGTCAAGGAAGAACCTGCTACAACACAAGAACTAGCAGGCCCTAGCAAGCTTAAAACAGAACCTGCTGCAACACAAGAACTAGCAGGCCCTCCCAGGATCAAGACTGAACCCTGCATTACAGCAAGAGAAGCCCCTACTGTTGTCAACAAGGCTGTGAAAACAATGCCCATGGAGGAATTTCCACCTCCCAATCAGATCAATCTCCCCACTTCCAGGGAAAAATTTACTCAAACCTCGCCTAATCCCACTACTTCCAACGCTGAAACACAGACTCAGCTATGGGATGAGCATGCAGAAATAGAAAAATGGAAGAAAGAGTATGCTGAAACACATGCCAAAAACCTGCAAGTGCACAGACAAAACTGGATAAATCATACTTTCTCAAATTGGGAAGCATTAGAACAGATACGCTAGGAAGCTTGTGACCTCAAGAAGAAGAACAAAAACTTGAAAGGCAGATTGGTCTTCATATTTGATTTGGTACAAAAGCTACTCGCCATAAGAAAGCCATCTTGTAACTACTCCTTATTCCTTATGGAGAGACTCACATGGTTTCAAATAAAATCCATTATAGAAGGTAAACCCCATGGAGTAATACAACCAACAGATTTTTTCAAGACTTTTGTAGCAGCCTCTACTAGGGATCAACACCTCTTATGTGAGGCATACTTCCATAATGAGGCCATTCCCGAAAACAGGCTGCTAAACATAAATCCCCTTGTTGGGGATGTTCAAATTCGAGCATTTACTTCATTTCTCTATAATCAGATTTTGTGGAAAAATGACCTTTTGGCTGCTAAGCACAATGAAGATAATCGCCTCCTCTGGATTAGACCAGAACCACAGAGGGCAGCCACTTTTATCACAGAATATTATGAGTTCTTAAAACAACCAGGGGTGACTGAGTATATTCAACAACGACAGTCATAAGTGCTCCAAGATTGTCAAAACATCATCAGTTCCATAGAGATTCCTTCCCTCCAGGCCAATAACCTGTTTTAGCAGCAATCCACAGAGAAGAGACAAGAGAACAATCATTTTGGTCCTGCCAACCTAGAAGTAGCAATTTCTAGGATACCCAACTACATCCAGTGTGTTAGACATTGTGCTGAAAATTGGATAGGGTACTGGTTTTATTTCCCCATCCTCTAGTTGCCAATAGAAAGGTATCAAGTCAGCTATAAGCTGCCTAAGAAGGAAGAAATAGTAGCATGGCAAAGATTACAGCAGGTCCAGGGGTTCAGAATGCCAATGGAAAGTACCTCCCAAATTTACTGCTTATGCTCAAAGTCAGTATTCAGACTCTGATTCAGAGTGAGTTGCCTAAGGACACGCAACACCTTGAGTTGGGGGGGATGTTAGGACCACACAATGTACCTTTTTGTCGATACTTTTTGGCACTATTATACTCTTGATCACCTGTATTTAGACTCATACTATCACTTCATCTGATCATTCCAAAGGTATACAACGTCCCTTCTCATTACTATACGTTTAATCTGTTTTGCATAATATTTTACATCACTTTCGTACTTAACCATTGATTAGAGTGCAGACTAGCATTTGAAGCCTGTTGCTGAAGCACAGTCCACTTCGCAGATGCTGAAACACAGAACTGTTACACATCCCGGACTCACAGATGCTGAAACAAAGAGCTGTTACACAATCCGAGGTCGCAGATGCTAAAACACATAGCTGTTACACAGTCCAGAGTCACAGATGTTGAAACACAGAGCTGTTACACAAACCAGAGATGCAGATGCTGAAACACAAAGGAGACCGCCATAACCAATGATGCTGAAACACAAAGGAAGTCGTTACAGTCAGCGGTCAACAAGCACCAACTGTCGCTCCTACATAAGAACGCCGACACAATCAAGAGCGCAATTCACGTGACTGAAACAACCCGTGAATTGTGATGCTGAAACATAATCGACGGCTATGAGAAGAAGTTGTTACTCCAGTCGTAACAAAAATACCTCATCCATCTCCTGTAATAGCATTTCTGTTGCGTGAGACTAGGACATCCTGTTCTGGTTTAGAAAGAAGATCCGGCTAAAGATAGGACTGAGATACACATTGTAATTTTTGATATATTGTATCAAAGGGATTCCCTCTTTAAATAAGGGGAGATCATCATTCGAAGGAGTAAAGTTTTATGTATTGAAAAGCTTTAAAGAGAGAGACGTGCTTCATTTTCAAACTGTAACATGATATTTTGATAGATGAATAAAAGACTGCTTTGAGTATCTTTCTCTAGCTTTCCCGTTCGAGGGGAATCTTTTGAGAAGGGAGGGCCCACCTTCTTCACAAGATTCACCCGTTAGTTATAGAGTGTGTTAGTATAATATTTGTTTATGTGTGATTAACTTCCATATGCTGAAACACTACTTTTAATGAATTCCTCTTTGCTGAAACACTACTGAACTTTGTCTTAGTTTATGGAATGAATTTCGTAATTCTTTTTATTAGCAATCTTGTATGATAATTTTATGAGGCTAGCCAGAGATTGGGTTAAGGGTTCCTGCTCAGAAAGGAAGGAATCAGAACATCCTGTTCTCTGTAGATTCCAATTATTTCTGCAAGTGTGCTAGCCAGAGATTGGGTTAAGGGTTGCTGCTCAGAAAGGAAGGAATCAGAACATCCTGTTCTCTGTAGATTCCAATTATTTCTGCAAGTGTGCTAGCCAGAGATTGGGTTAAGGGTTCCTTCTCAGAAATGAAGGAATCAAAACATCCTGTTCTCTGTAGATTCCAATTATTTCTGCAAGTGTGCTAGCCAGAGATTGGGTTAAGTGTTCCTGCTCAGAAAGGAAGGAATCAGAACATCCTGTTCTCTGCAGATTTCAACTACTTCTGCAAGTGTGCTAGCCAGATATTGGGTTAAGGGTTCCTACTCAGAAAGGAAGGAATCAGAACATCCTATTCTCTGTATATTTCAATTACTTCTGCAAGTGTTCTAGCCAGAGATTGGGTTAAGGGATCATGCTCAGAAAGGAAGGAATTGGAACATCCTGTTCTCTGTAGATCTCAATCATTTTTCACAAGTGTGCTAATCAAAAATAGGGTTAAATGTTCCTTCTTAGAAATGGAGGAATTAGATGACCTTGTTCTCTGCTAGACAGAGTTAATTTCCCTTGCATTACTGTTTTCATGAAGGAGTGTTAATCAGAATTGGAATACTGAAGTTTCTTTTGAGAGTAAGGGTCATTTTCTCTGGTTGCAGAATAGTTGTTCTTTCCTGTTGCAAGTATTATTTTGATGTAATCCAGGATTCCTTAGATTAATCTTTAAGATCTACAATAGGTAGGTTGCTTTCCTGTGATTTAATCTAGAGCTTTAGTTCATTCAAAGCAAGTGTGATTAGTATAGTTTCTTTTACTACAAGTTTAAGTTGCTTTTGGAATTGAGCATATATAGTGCATGGTTATCTTTGAAATAACAGACTTCCCTGGGTTGACAATTTATGTATCGCTTTGTTGTTTGAATTAATTGAACAATTATAGTGACCAACACCATCTACCTCCAGCATGTAGAGATTCTTAACTCGAATCCCTATCTTCTTGACTTGACATGTTGCTTTATGTCACAGGTAGGATTTTCCACTGCTAAAAAAAACATCATAGCCTCTGTCCTCCAACATTACGACTGAGACCAGGTTTTTCTTTAGACCCGGAACATGCATAACATTTTTCAATTGAAATGGTTTACCTCACTCCCATTGAAAGGTAATGGTACCAATACCAGTTGCACTGTATCATCCATTTTCACCCATCTCTATATGCATTCTGAGATCTTTCTCCTCCAATTCAATGAAAGACTCTTTATCTCTCGTCATGTGGAAGGAAACGCCACTATCCAAATACCACACCAATCCCGATGCACTTGAATCCATGCATGCAATCAAAGAAAAGTCAAGTTCAAATTGTGAGACAAGAACCTCACCAGTTGCAGCTCTAGCAACCGTCTTGTTCTTCCTCTTCTATGGACAGTTAGTAGTGAGATGCCCATGTTTGTGACAGTGAAAACACTTCACTTTGGACAAATCCAGCTTCTTGACTTTAGACTTATATTTTGGATGGAATTTCTTCCCTTTCCCTTTCCTTGCCTTGGAAGTCAAAGAACAATCCTCTTCATCATCACGCTTTGATGAAGATCCATCTCGGGTGTTCCGCCTGAACTCCTCTTGCACTAGATCCGACCACAGTCATTCCCAATCCGACAATTTTTCCCTTCCATTGACAGATTCTTGATAACTATGCCAACTCTTGGGAAGTCCTAGGAGCACCAAGATCACCAAATCATTAGCAGCGACTATTATTCCCACACTTCCAAGCTCATCTTGACATTGGACAAACTTTGTGAGATATTTTGGAATGGTGTCGCCTTTTCCCATCTTGATCTTCCTGAGTTTATCTTTGAGTGCCAATTTCCTATGGTCGCTACTGTTTTGGAACAGATCCATCAAAACCTTCCACATTGCATGTGGTGTGGTTTTCCCATGGATACTTGAGATAATGTGGTCTCGTACTCCCTCCAACAGAATACTCCTCGCCTTTGCCACTTTCTTTTTCCATGCATCAAGATTTGCACTGTATGTCGCATCCAGCTTAGGAACATCTCTATCAATGTAATCCTTCAATCCATTATCTTCAAGTACTACCTCCATCCTGTCCTTCCAAGCAATGTAGTTAGAGCTTCCCTTGAGTGCATACTCTAGCCTCAAGCCATTGAAAGACATTTTGATCTTGAATCAACTGTTGCACGAAGAAAATCTTTCAAATTCGAATGTTATCCAACAACCAAAGCTCAACTACTGCAATCCCTCTTGCCTGGGAGGTTCGCACCCCACCTAAGAGTAGCCCGAGGGAAGTTTGCAAACTGCCTGTGTATAGCCTGTGAACTTGACTGGAAGGTTCACACTGTAATGCACTATAGGGTGAGGGGATTTTGTACCTCTCCCTTGATCAGCCTGCAAGAATGTGCAGGGAAGTTCGCACCTCTCCTTTGTCTAGGGTGCGAGAATTTATGCTTTGAGAACTGTGCATAGTCTACAGTACTAAATTTTGCACCCTACTAGAGATGGGACTTGGGAGAATGAAATTGTAACATCCTCCTCGTTACGACAACAACTCCTTAATAGGTGTAATTTTTTAATTTTTTTTTTGTTTAAGGTGTGTGCGCGCGTGTAAAAAGGAACAAACACACTTGATTCTATGTCGCCACCCGACAACCAACAAGATGCAACCATGATGAACACAACAAGAAGGCTTAAGGCGCACAACAAGTAACTGCAAGCAATAAACGACCACAGACATAAGGTGCACAACAAGTAACTGCAAACATTAAATGACATACCGGGTTATGTACCGTACGAACACAGATGGAAGAATCCATAGTAGTAGATTTTACTATTTATGCACAGGAAAGCAGAGCATTTAATCTTAGTTCTCTGCTCCGGAGAGAGAGAAGGTCATATAGGCTCCTGGCGGACTGCTCAGGAAGAAACTAGTAATCTCCGTCAGGTGTGTTGCAAGAGTGGAAACCCTTCCTTTAAAGGGCCCGAGACTCTTGATACGGCACTGGATTCTTTATACAAAAATAATCACACACACATACTTATATACTAAGGCTACATGGAGGTGTCCACATCCCACCCGACACAAGTAGACCAAGCACACAAAATTACACCCCAGTATGACATTAGTTAATCAAGGGACTACAATCTATAAGATTCTTAAGGTCATTCCAAAGCGCAACCTTAGATCATAATTCGTCAACAAGGTACCCTCTGAATCAACATTCAAGGGGCCTTATTGTGTAAGTCTGAACTTCGACTGGTTTAACATTAATATCCAAAGATTACATATATATATATGTATGACAATATCTCATGATTAGATCGTGTACCTCTTAACCATATTACCCAAAATTCCTCTTCCCACACTGATAACAAGAATAATCATTTATTATTATACACAAAGGCACTTTATTATTATAATTTAATAATCATTGTAAACCTAACATTCTAAATAATCCTTCTAACTTTATTGTTCTAATTGATCATCAAAAACTTAACATTCTAAAATCACTCTGAGGTAATAACATTGCAATCATTATGGTTCTAGTTTCATAATCATAACAAGAATAATCATTTATTATTATACACAAAGGCACTTTATTGTTATAATTTAATAATCATTGTAATCCTAACATTCTAAATAATCCTTCTAGCTTTATTGTTCTATTTGATCATTAAAAAATTAACATTCTAAACAATCATTATAGGATTTACTGTTCTAAATTACTATTCATTAAAACTTATAATAATCCATCGTTATAAATAAGGCACTTTATTGTTCTTCCTGGTATAGGAAATATTCCAAGAATTGTTCATCAATTATGGATCCAGAAATCTGTATGCAGTTAAATCAAGGTGGTTGTGACAGAAGAGGTTGAGGTCAACACTATCCATTTAATTTGCTATCTAAAAGTTGAGTCTAACGTCCTGTCCAACGAAACAGAGCATGAGAGCTAGCCTAGATGCCATCCAGTGACACAAGGTTAATGCGTAGGGGTAAAGGAGGAGGGAATTCGCTATGGAATCACCTGTAAGTCAAGTTGAAGTAACAATAAACCGACTGGAAAGGTAAAAAGGGAATACTTCTGCCAGAATCCCTTCTAAATCCTCCTCCACATCCTACGGCAAAGATTTTAGTAGTTTAAGCATCGAAGCCTGGCATTGAAGAAAAGGTGAATGATTTAAAACAACTTTTGCAACAAGTCAAGGTTGACAGCTCAACCCTGCGCTATCTTACCTCCCCTAAATGAGGAATTCTGAAGAAGGTAAACAGGAACTTTCCTTACCTAGATGCTTTGGTTTTTGGTTGTATTTTCCTTATTAACATTGCAAAACATTGTTGGGTTTAACCCAATTTCTAAAGCACATCGAGCCACAAACCATCGAAGGTCAATTCTGAAGTTTTCAAACAACAATTATCACCTAAGAATCCCGAGCACCAAGCATCACATATTCAACACAAGGCAGTGTGCACCACACAGTGCCATGAGGAGATCCCACAATGCAAACCTAGTGCTCAGCACGTCTGTCAATTCTCTTGTCACGGGTGGTCTGACTGCGCAACAATTCTGGAGATGATCCAGGCATACAGAGCGATCATGAAGTGCGGCGCAATCAGGGGGGGTTTAGAGAGTTCCCAAACTACGCAACAAATCAAGGAAGGGACGCGACCAGTCTCCCCTCTAACAAGTAAAGGAGATCAGTGGATTTCTTCACGCACTGTCAAGGATATCTGTCTTCACGCTGAACTAGTTGACAGAAAGTTCAAGGAGGACGACAACACTACACCCTGGATCTACCCGAACTAGGAAGGCAACCAAGAAGGGTCATCGGCATAAAAAATCAAACGTTTTAACCCTTCGCTGTCCCCCAAGATACCCAGATTGAACGGTGCACATAGAGGCGCAAATTTCAGAAATAAATTCACTGTATCCCAACACAACGAAAATGCCAGAAGAGTTATCTTCTACAACCAATTTACCAGGCAGAAAGGGACAGAAAAATCAGAGACGAAATATTAGATTTAGACTTACAGATGAGAGTGCCAGGGATGACATTTTAGAAGAACTACCAGTGAAAAGGAACAGACAGAATCGCCATTCCTCATCAAGCACGAAATCAAATCTTTTTCTTTAACTGTTGAAAACAGAGGTAATAACTTCAAATTGCGGATGTAAGTGACAACAAAATTTTATTATCTCACTAACAACGGAGGCAAGCAACTTAAATATCATAGGCGTGATGGCCAGTTCTAATTGCAAACTATAATAAGAAAAAATTTGAGCAAAATTTAAATTCAAACGTCCATTACCAATTTCTAACTGAAACTTCATTTCCTGAATTTCACTGCACCCAATTTGAACCTATAGTGCACAACAATCGATCCAGACCCTAAAGATGTTACATACATGTGGACTCAAAGTTTCGACATACAATCTTCAATAACTGAAGCAAACATGAGCATTTAAATTTTTCATTTGTTTAATTCCAACATTCAACGGCAAGGGGAGTCGCACATCCGGACTGTTCGGGATAAGTGAATGCTGCTATGGTGTTCGCTCACCCCTTTGATTCAATATATATTAATTTAGATCAATAACTTAAGCATAAATGTCCAGAAATCGATTCAGACTTACAAGTTTCAGTCCCAACATCCAAATCTATAAATTCCGCCGTAAGAGTTTTCAGACACAAAAAAAAACTAGATACCACCTCAATAATACACCTACAGGTCTAAGTTATACATTATACACAAATTTTCAATCAACCTAAGGGGCATACCTTTGCCGGTTCGCCTACTCTAAGAGTCACCCGTGCGCTCTGTGCCACTCCCGCTCGCCGACCGTTGAGATCTCACCGGTACCTCCCAGCCAATCGCTAGGGGTACTCTGCTTCCCCCTTATCCCCCTGAGCTGCAAAGGGGCCACACGCTATCCAGATGGTATGTCTAGCTTCCCAGCTCGCCTCGCAAGGCTGAGCTACCACTCCTATCCGAGCTGGAAAAATCCCAACTCTCCACAAGTAATCAGTCAAGTCACAATTCGACAACGTAACATTACGCTAACAACCGATCCCTTTCTTCCTCATCTCCCTTTTCTTTTATAGATTTTTGAGACCCACCAACTTTCCTAATTCACATTTTAAATTAAGTTTCAATAAATTATTCTAAATATTCTCCATCGCACAAGTGTCGTCCATCCCCCTCTTTTCTCCAATAAATATTTTCTTTAAATTTATGAATTGTCCCAAATCCCTCACCCACCTAGAGTCGCTCCTAAATTTACTCCTAGGTGTTCCTAGATCCCCTTACATGTTTTAAATACTTTCCCTAAAATGAGATGTTACTTAATTAGCTCAAATTAGCAGGTTCTTAATTTTAGATTCCTTACTATGTTGACCTCACTTTTTACCATAAGTTCACATCTTTCCTTTATTATGTTTCCTCCATTTACTTAGTTTTCCAATTCTTATTATTCTCTTCTTTCCCCTTTTTATTAAACCCAAAATGGCAGTTGCGCTATTAAATATTTTCCTTTTATTATTTATTTAATATATTTTGTACTTTCAAAAGTTAAAAAATAATTTCTTCTTTGCAAATTTTTAAATCCCTTAGTTTAATTAAATTCTTACTCTCTTCATTTACCCCAAGAGTTTTATGAAGACTAAACTATCACTTAAGTGGGTTTTTGTTTAAAATTTTTAATTTTATTCTAGGGTCTTTTCCTTAAGGTTAGACTAAATTTTACCCTAAAAGTTTTAGACTTAGGACTTAGATTCTGAACTGGGCGACACTTGGTTAGGGAAGTTGTTTAAGGATCTCTTAAGGCGTTAATGTCTTAGGGCCATCTAGGTTTGTTTCTTCATATCATCAATGCGACGTGCCTTCAGGACGCACCATGTGCTCCAAGGGTGCCACTCGCCTCGGTTGTTTCTTTTTCGCGATGTGCCCTTCAGGATGAACCACATGCTCCAAGGGTGCCACTCACTAACTTGTGTTTCTTTCACGTGACGTGCCCTTCAGGATGCACCACATGCTCCAAGGGTGCCACTCACCAACTTGACTGATTGGTAGACATCTATAACCCCTGGAGTCAACACTCCACCAGGTGAAATTGTGGGAGACTAAGGGCTCTAAGGAATAAGGCCCCCGCCTTATTGTGCGCCCCTTAGAATCATCATCAGTGACTGTCTCAATCTTCCCTCATGACATCGTGGATCCTCTCGAACTAGGTAATCGTTAACCTAGAGTTCAAGCCACGGCAGGAGTGCTAGTAGGCTGTGGCAGGGCTGTTATCCACACCTCTCCCTCAACCTCTCTGGAAATCATGTGTAGCCCCTTTACTCCATATGTGAGTCTGGTCGACAAGCTATTGTTAGCCTGCATCATCAAAAATCGTGTCAGAACATGTCAACATCATATCATCAAATCAATGAAATATCACAGTAAATAAATCAACCCAAATAGCACACTCCTTGACTCAATCTGGAGTCCAAGGGGTTCCACCGATGCCTCTGCATCCTCAAGGTCCAAAACCCTGCACACTCAATAAAACTGAGCCAATAGCACCTGTCTACATCAAAGCAGTAAAACATCATGTCGTCTATCATAACACATCATAATCAAGGATAAATGTTTTAACATCATAAAAGTCCAGATCACTTGCGAGCAAGTGTCCTCAAAGAATAAGTTTTCTCAGTGCGCCAGAGCGGGATGTTACAGAAATTATGTTCACACCTCACTTTCATAGCTCTGTGGCCTTCTTGGCTCTGATACCAAGTAGAAATTTCAATACAAATTAAGTATTTCTTGCGATTCTCCTGATCTAACAATTACGCCACCGTTAAATACATAATCGCTTCTACTATTATTCTTGTGGAAAATTAAACCACGATCACAACCACAATCACAAAGTGAAATATCAATAACACATAACACAAAAGTACAATACAATCGTCTCACACAAAACTCTAATCCAAGAGCTCTCAGTACAATACAATCGTCTCACACTATCATACACAAATCAAAAAATACATGTGCCAATTCCTGTGTCAAGACAACTTGCCCCCTCTGCACAATCTCTACAATTCGAATTCTCACAATGATACGAATTGCCTAGTTTTCACATGCTCATAAGCATATCCACTACATGTGTGATCAAATCACAACTGATAGACAAACTGTCCCTTTCACCTGTTATCTCAACTGGGTCTCCACTGGATCTGACATGCATGTAGTTAACCGTGGCAAATCTTGAGTTGCATGTGAGTTCAATGATTGATTGAATTCTCACTAGTGCAAGTTTAGTTACAACTAGTACAACTGAGCTTAACTCACTTAACCACACTTATAATTCTGTTACAAATCCAACTTACTCAGTTATGAATGAAATAATAGATTAATATTTATTGTCTAATTTATTTAAGGGAAAAGTAAATTAGACACATGTTTCTTATTGACTTTTAAACAAGGAGACCAAGAAAAATATAATTAGTGTTAAGTTGGAAGTAAACAAAATTTAAATATTGAATATAGAATAATTACCGGGGTAAAGTTTACAAAAGAAATATTGCAGATTTATATATGGACTGCACTTAGGTTGTGTTTTGAGATTTCAATGTCTGTGCTTCCCTTTGCGTCAATGGCGAAATTATCCACACACCGAAGGGGAGGAGTAGATAGTAATCAAATACTTAACCATTTATGACAGAAGGAAATAAACAAGAATCTTTCTTAAACCATAATTATAAAGAAGGCACAAAATCAAACGTGCTCCACAAGAATTATGTGAATTCAGATTCACAGATAATATTATGAGATTTTTTCCGTCATAACTATAAACATAAAAAATACACGTCGATGAAAAAGAATAAGGAGATTATAACAGGGTTTTGGGTACCTAATTTGTTTCCCCTTCTTTCATACGAACGAGGTGAAATTAGATAGATTAGCTATCGGATTCCCGCATGGGGAGTTAGGTTAAATATTTTTAAAATTATTAATTCCTGGAATAATATTTCACAGTGGGAATATTAACCTTATATCAATGCATATACAGACACGACTAGGGTAAATAGAGTATTTTTTGGTTGAAACCAAACCGTGTACAACAATAAAGAAATCCTCACTGCAACTACAGTGATGTATCTGTGGCTTCATAATTTTAAATCCGAGAATGCAAGATTTCACAATGAGTCAAGAAGTCGATAACTTGAAGACTTAATGCTAAACCAAACAGTGTAAACAAAGGAAAATGTGATCCCTGTATACAGAGTACACACTAGGGGAACAACCTTTTTAAAGGGTGAGTTTCAAGCAATGAGGATCGAGTCCTGACTTAACAGAGAACCCTCGCGAAGGGAAATACAGGTCATGGTAGAGAACTTAGCATACCATTATTCTATAGGAATACTCGGTGTTGAATCTTTTAGGTTCACTATAATAGGGTTAACCATTGGATTTGCAGCGCTAGGCATGTTGCGAGTAACTCCTTTTAAATACCAGGCTTCATATAAAAAACAATGAATGAGGGTATTTGTTTATTAGTAGAGCCCAAACACATTTCAGAACTATATCTAAGTCAACAACTTAAAACCCTTGTGTAGAAGACATTGCAAGATAAAAAATTCTGGAGAAGTGAATGACTACCTCACAGGAAGAGACAGGGTAGCACGACCACAATTGGGATCACATACCTCACACTGGACATGGATGGAAATACACTTAGGGTTAAATAATAATGAAGAGAATAATATTAAATAGAATTTTTAAAGGATAATAGTTGTAGAGACATTGTCACTGTGACTGAAACCTCCCGAAAATTCATCACCCGACTACAGATAGAATAAACATGTATTATGTCATGGACTTATCGGGCGGTCACGTAGTCTTTTCTGCATTACACTAGGTAGATATTTCTAGGTCGTCAGCCTTTCTCACTGAAGAAAAATCACAGGGTTGGCATTGAAGTGTCATGCAATAGACTTGGATCCAAAGGAGAATGGAACAATAGTCTTGGAAAAACCTTCATTGCGCAAAGTAATAGTGGGAGGTACGAAGCTTGTATCTAACCATGTGATGGGATGGAGGAGCCACATTTGTATTGGATACAGAACCTAGTGACAACCTCGAGATTAACCTCCGCAGGTCTCCATTAATGGATTGGACAGAGGCTTCAACTCAAGTCTAAAAAAAACTTCTCGAATTCATACCAAGTTATTGCAAACAAGGATGACCTCTTTTAAGGCACAATACACAAAATCATCAAGTCTAGTCACTCGTCTAGTTAAGGTGGGACTAATAGTTCGTCATCGTTAAACATTTTTGAAAAGAAAACTATGTTAATAGTATTTGGGAGTTTAATCATAATCGGTGTCCACAAGACCTGTTATTCGGCTAGTTAAATTAACGTACAATCACCATTGTATTAAGGCATGTAACTCTATTGTTGAAAGTACATATTTTTAAACTCAAAATTTTATAGATCCTGTAGGATACGAGCAACATCTATACATAAGGGTGATTATATCTTCGAGTGGGGTCTACCTTGTATTCTAACGTGAACATTTATGCATAAAGTGGATACAAAACTAAGGGTCATA
>ML784982.1:93522-121918 GCA_009831015.1 Picea engelmannii | reverse complement strand
TATATATTATAAATGATAATACATATAGGAAATAATTTTAACTCTAGTGGACTTTTATTGTATATAAATGTCAATGTTCAGAGCATAGAAACAGTATAAGGATAGTAGGGTTTTACTAAGCTTTATTACTCATTAAACATATGGGAGACCAGAGTATAGCAAAGTTATTGTTACCTATATTTATAGATTTATTGTGCAGTGTGAAATAACTCAGAAAGAGAATCAATTATAGTGGAAGTTAGTTGTTTTGATAACTAATAAAAACATAAACCTTGCGAAAGATAATTAGTGATGGCAATTACCTGTTTATATTAACTGTAAGTATTTCGAGGTAAGTTGTCCGAAGAAAAAGGAGTTTTAATGTCCCTAGGATTTTTTTTTAATTTAGTAAATTTGGGAAACATTACATCCTCCAAGAGGTATCCTTTCTTCTCACCATCACTACTAGAATGAAAACGAACTATATCTTGGTTTAATAATACCTACATATAACACGTCTTGTACCATTTTCTCAAACTCACTATTTTATTGATATGGGTATCTATAAGATCTTTTAATACGTACTTCCGGGTATGAGCTCAATTTGATGGTGATAATCTCTGGACAGAGGTAGCCCCTTGGAAATTTTGTAGAATACTCTATAGTTCTTTTTGAAAATACATTTTAATTTTAATGGAAAATTTTCATCTTCATGTTTCACCTTCATAAAATGAAGTTTACCAATAAGTCCACTACAACTTGTTTAAAAAAAATTTAATCATATTAAAAGGTGGATATTTTAACAAATTTCATTTGTGTTCAATTCACACTTTTAAAAAACATTCTCTAAAAACAATGTGAAGCATCTTCCAAAATAAATAAGCAAAACAAACATATTATCACACATTCACAAAATTATTTATAATGCCATTGTGAAGTACTGATCAACCAGAAATAGATAGATGGGTGGGTGTGTATGGTTAGAGGTGTATATTACTAGCACATCCACATTAAGGTGGTTATTTTATGCCCATAGGCCATATCAATCACTTTTATAATAAATATGCAAGATTAAAGTTAGGGTTTTTGTTTAATATTAGGATTTAAAATTAGGGTTAGGGTTAGGATTTAAGATTATGTCAATAATTTTACAAGGTTTAATATGAGTATATTAAATGATAGATAAAAATTAGTTATAATTTTACAAGAATTAGTTATATTGTCTACGATTGATCTAGGATTCTACAGACTCTACAAAAGGTTATATTGTAATCTAGTTGAGTAATGCTCGTGGTCTACCACTGAATCCCAGAGATTCCAAAGAAGAAATTTTCTTGCATGATTGATCAAGTCAATATATCAAAAATTGTAAGTGATGTTTTAATGAAAATCAAGTCTATACACAAGAAAATACCATTACCGCGAAAGGTTGGAAATTCCAACCCCACGTGCAACCAAGTGGTGAAAGAAATGGGTCGTAGACTCTCATAATGTTCAATTTCCCTACCACTCCAATGCTATCCTATTCTTTTTAGATCCGCTTTCCTAAAGAGGACACAGATAATCGATAAAAAATAAATACATGGTGATGCAGTAGTAAATAACCCCATTGGAGAGATGGAGAGGGGTTGTAAAGAACCCTACATAGTTATGCAGCAATGACCCAATCGAGAGTTGGCACTCAAGAACCCGACAAAGTAAAAAAACCCACACACAATAGTAAAAATGAAACGGTGTCCTCCAAAATGGCACCTATGGTGGTGGCTTATATTAAATGTGGAATAAAGAGGAAGTTTAATTATTGTAATTAATGTTAATGATGTTTGGTAGTGACTAACGACCAGATTTTTGACATGCAAAGAAGTTAGAGCCCTAAATATGAACCCTTCATTTATGAATGCAATGAAGACTATTTCATTTTTATTTAATCATTTCCATACAAATAGCATTAAATATTAAAAACATATTTAATCTAGCTCTTTCCAATAAATTACGCCTATCGATGTAAATATTATGTTTTAATAAATTTGAGAATGTGTTTATATATATTATAGATGAGATCTAACTATAAATTATTCCTTTCAACTAAAATATAATTGACATTTAAATTTCAAAAAATTTGCAATCTTTTTTGAAAAGTCAACAAATACAAGATGACCATGAAGGTATAGTAATTCTACTTTGTAACTTCCATGTTTGATGGAAATTTATTTCAATTATGAATCTTATACTAGGGATTCTCTCAATGATTTTACTTTGAGAATAGACTCCAAACTTCAATGCTCCACTCAAGGTGGATTCAACCATGGATCCATATTTTGCACAAATCCTATGTATGTTGTGCCTTCAACCTAACAATAATAGAATCGCACGGGGTTTTCTAAATGCCCGACTAACATGTTTGAAAACAGATACTTCAAAATTTTGATAGAAGGAAAGTGAGTGTTTGGCTCAAACCAAGCATTGTTTTAGGAGAAACAAACAAATGTGATGGTGAAGAGATTCTCAAGGGATGAGAATGTTTTTTTCAAAGCATAACTAGAAAATTTTCACTTGCAAAACAATTCAAACTTTTTATTATAATAATGTTTTCAAACTGAGATATAATATGCTTATATAGGTGTTGTGAGATCCAAATTATTACAAATTAGGGAGAGAAGTGGAGAGAATATCTCAACTATCTTTAACAAACATAGACCAAATATACTAAAGTAATCATTATCTCCAACACCCCCCTTAATTCTTACTTCACAAAGAACAATATTGTAAGCAAAGAAACATATTTTAGAAAATAGTTTTTGAACTCCGATCTCTGGTAAAGTCTTCATCAACAAATTTATCCACTTGTAAAATATCATAGTCTAAGCTTCATCACATGACCATTCATTCTAAGCTATCACTTGATACCTTGAATATATGAGTGCTTCAAGCAAGAATACACATTGTAAAAGATTGTAGAGGTAACCAGTGGCAGTGCTCTTAGGGAACTATGTTCCCCAAGAACCATGAGATTTTAGGTTATGTAACTTTGTTCTAAAAAATTATGAGAGGTTCTTCCTAGAATTAATTATCATTGTCAAAATCATGTGGGACTTCAGAGATGGCTATATTTGTTGATCCTTTTAGTTTTCCATTTAAAATATTATTGACATGAATTTTGCAATAAAATCCTTTTTTTTCATCCTTCCCTTGGAAAATAGTGCAATTTCAGTTTGAGAGCCACCTTTTGTGTCTCTTGGATTCATCCTCTTTTCTTGAACTAAAATTTCTATTATCATTCCATCTAATGTTTGAGAGGATATTTGACCTAAAGTAAAAATAACATTGTTATAATTTGAAGATAGACTATTTAATAAAATTTCTTTTACATATTCATCGTCTACCTTAGAATCAATTTCCTCTAACTTCCTTATAAGTGACATTATATCATTTATATGACTAGACAGGCATGTCTCATCATGCATTTTAAGTCTAAATAGTTGCAATTTTAAAAAAAACTTTGCATTTACATATTTTTCACCAAATAACTTATTAAATGGCTCTCATATTTTTGTAGATGAATTTTCTAAATCAAAAGGATGTAGTTGAGAGTCTGAAAGAGCCAGACCAATGATAGAATTAGCATTTTCATGATTTATTTTCCACTCAATTAATTTCTTAGAATCTATAGGTGTTCCTTCTGTGCCTTTTACTATACCCCATAAATTCTTATTCATCAACTCCTTTTCTATTTTTACCTTCCAAGTATCGAAATTGAGGCCATTAATTTTTTCTGAAACTAGAGACTCCATGTTCGAAAGAAACTAATCTTCAAAGAAATTATCTCATTGTTAACTTGAAATTTTACGACTATATTCACTCAAAATAGTTTTCTTGCATAGTGAACTCCTCCAAGAAGTCAACATGTCTCTCTTTTTCACTTGGTGGTTGGAGCTTCACTCCTTTGGCATTTCCTTCACCTTTTTGTCTCCATTACCTTCACATCGTTTGAAGAAACAATGAGAGTTAGTCCCTCATGTTAAATAATCAAGTGATGGAAAAGAATCGAATAACATATTTCCAACTCCTAGACGGAAACATATACAATTAAAAAAAACAATACTTGGAAAACACATAAAACATAAATCCAACCATATAGGCAAACAAGAAACTAATACTCTCACACACTTATATATTCTAGGCCCCCCCATGAGGAAGTTACACCCATAGTATAGAAATAAAATGACAAAATCAAAAAATACTAAGTTATGTCATACACTTAGAAACCTAGATATAACTGTCATCTATGAACTATGAAATGTACACACCCACACTCAGAAATTACCATATTCAAAAATACACATTGCTAAGTATTTTTCATCGGAATAAACACAATGAACAACAACCATTCAACCATGAAAAACTCTAAAATTTAGGCAAATGTCAGGGAAAACCCCAATGTGGGGAAACCCAATGAGTGAGAGTGAGAGAGAGAGAAAGAGAGAGAGAGAGAGAGAGAGAGAGAGAGAGAGAGAGAGATATTTATCATTCAGCTTCAGGAAAGTACATATAAGAAGTAATAAATATCATCTCCAGCAAGAGAAATCCCCTTACAACATGCTAAAATAGCCCCCCAAAAAAAATTCCTAGAAAAATGTTCCAAGTCTGTGCTGTTGTACGACCTACCCAGTAAACAAAACCTTGAAAAGTGTGTCCATAGTCTATTGTATGGACTGATCTGTACATCCCAGCAACAACAAGAAAATCCTTCAACAACCTTGAAAATCGTTCCACTCCTTGTCGTGATTTGCATGCCCTCTTTCCCTTGTTGTATGAATTGTACAAATTGGTCCAGTACGACCTCCAACAACAGAAAAATAACTCAACACTAACACACAATTATTCCCTTGGGATTTGTGCCCAATATATCTTGTGAAATTCACCCTCTTTTCTTCCCTAACTTCCCTCTCTCAAGATTACTCAAAAATCTCTCTCAAACTCCTTCTCTCTTATCTCTTGCACAATACCCTATGTATTCTCTTATAATTGGAAAGTGACCCTTCACCTTCTCCAACCCCATATCTAATGGTCAAGATATAACCTTTCCTTTACAAGATCAAGGGCCATGATTCATTCTCTCCAAAATAAATCACTTTAAAATATTAAAGTATATTTTTACTTTATAGCATAAGTGCACTTTATGAAATAAAGTTACTTTAATATTAGAACGTACACTTCATTAAAAAGTCACTTTAATAAAAGAACCACTTTATCACAACTTTATAAAAACCTATTACAAAGTCAAGTGTCTAGTAGTGTAGGTACAAGGTTACTTCAACATACAAGACAAACATGTGGAGTACCTCCCGAGAAAAAAATCTAGCAGTCTCTCTTAGTGAGGGATGTAATTGTTTCCATCACCATCATCTAGTCCCATCACATTTTGCTCAGTAGGAGCTCCCTCTAAACCTGGATCCATCCTCAACACCTACACAAAACTCAAAATAGAAGATCTTCTCTTAAGAGCTACTCTGAACCCTGAGCTCCTAGGAGAATCCACTCCACCCTGAGCATCGGTTCGATCACACCATTTGAGCCTTCTATCAGTGCTCAGAAGAGACTCCTTCTCTTCTCTCGGAATGGAAGACTGAATCCTTGGGCCCACCGTAGTCTCAGGATCCTCCTTCTCCTCATCCAATGTTGAATCATACACTGAAGGTTATCCTCGCAACATATACAACATGTCCACCCAATCACCAGTCAGTTGTGGCTCCACCGAGTCCACTCCCTCCATATAGATAAATACATGTTCCCTCTTGAAAAATTCACAATATCCAACATCCTCTAAGGATGATACTAAGAGAAAGTTAACCCTCAACCCTAGAACAAAGAGAACTCCATCAAGCTCCAGGAATCTTCCATAATTGAGTCAGAATCTAACTCGGTTAGGATCTATCTCTGTGATAATAAGGAATACTCTCCAGATTCCCATCATGTGGAAAGAGTCTCCACTATCCCCAATCCATCTGATTTCACCCCTAAATCCTCCACTACCGACACTGGATACTAGAGTAACCAAAGAAAATTCATTATCAAACTTTGATGAAAATTCCTCTATGGTTGTTGTAGCAGTTATCTCAGCCCTCTCTGGTTCCTTCTTCTTCTTCTTCCTCTCAGGACACTGAGAAGCAAGGTGCCTCAACTGGTTACAACAGTAACATTTGACTTTACTCAATTCCCTCCCATAATTTCCTTTCTTCTTACTCTTTGTAGTAAGAAAAACATTTTCCTCGGCTCTGTCTTCCTTCTGTTCACTGCTATGGGACCCCGTCTGGATCTTCTCCTGACTGAAATTGTCCCACAAATTGCTCTAGTCTGGAAAATTTTCTCGACCCACCACACACTTCACAAAGACATCCCATTCCTTTGTGAAGCCTTTCAAGGCTAGCCTCCCTAACTCAGCTTCTAAGATGATCTCTTCCACAACAGGTAACTCCTCCTTCACTTGGGATAGTTAGGTAAGATAGGATGCAACATCCTCAACCTTATCCATCTTCGAGTCATGCAACTTATCTTTCAAGGCCATATTCTGGTTGGCATTCTTATCCTCAAATAAATTATTCAAAGCTTCCCACATCTCATAAGAAGTCTTCTTATCAGATAGATGTGGGATGAGTGGGTCCTTCACACCATCTAGAATGATCGTCTGAGCTTTGTTATCCTTTACCTCATGCCAATCCAAAGCAACAGGATCTGAAGTGGGAACCACAACTACAGAACTGAAATAGTTCCATATCTTCTTCTCCTTGTGAACAACTAACATCCATACCTTCCACTTAAAATAGTTGGAAATGGCATCCAACCGATTCTCAAATCTAATGCTTGCAGCCATATTCTGTGTCACAGCTCAAAGAAAATAATCACAAATTTTTACCCTTCAACCTTTCCCAAAAATCACACTTCCCACTGTCACTCAGAGCCCAAGCTCTGATACCATGTAGAAATAAAATGACAAGATCAACAAATACTAAGTTTTTTCATACACTTAGAAACCTAGAGATAATTGTCATCTATGAACTCTTAAATGTACACACCCACATTCATAAATTACCATATGCATAAATACACATTGCTAAGTATTTTGCAGCATAATAAACACAATGAAGAACAATCATTCAACCATGAAATTTAACTCGGAAATTTAGGCAAATACCAGGGAAAACTTCAATGTGGGGAAACCCAATGAGAGAGAGAGAGAGAGAGAGACATTTATTATTCAACATCACGAAAGTACATATCAATAGAAATAAATATTAGTTCCATCAAGAGAAATCCACTTACAACACACTAAAACAATCCCCCAAATATTCATAATTAAAAATCATGCCAAGTATGTATTGTTGTATGACCTACCCAGAAAACCACAAATTGAAAAGTTTTCCCACAGTATGTTGTATGAACTGATCTTTATGACCCAACAACAGGAAGAAAACCCTTCAATGGCCTAAAACGTCATGCCACTCCTTGCCTAGATTTCCATGCCCTCTTTCCCTTGTTGTATGGACTGTAGGGATCCATACACTGTGGCCTCCAACAATAGAAAAATAACTCAGCACTCACACAAAATTATTCCCTTGGGATTTGTGCCCAATATATCTTGGGAAATGCACCCTCTTTGCTTCCCTAACTTCCCTCTCTCAAGCTTACTTGAAAATCTCTCTCAATCTACTTCTCTCTTGTGTCTTTCACACTACCCTAGGTATTCTCTTATAATCAGAAAGTGATCTTTCACCTTCTCCAACCCTATATCTAATGGCCAAGATATAACCTTTCCTTTACAAGATCAAGGGCCATGATTAATTCCCTCCAAAATAAATCACTATAAAATATTAAAGTACATTTTCACTTCATAACATAAGTGCACTTTATCAAATAAAGTCACTTTAATATTAAAAGGTACACTCCATTAAAAAATCACTTTAACAAAAGAACCACTTTATCACAACTTTATAAAAACCTATTACAAAGTCAAGTGTCTAGTAGTGTAGGTACAAGGTTACTTCCGCATACAAGACAAACATGCAGAGTACATCTAAGCTAAAAATCTAACACAGAGAAACCTGGTTCTGATACCAACTTAGAAAATAAAAATCACAAAACAATTCACACTTTTTATTATAAGAATTTTTTCAAACTTAGATACAATGTGTTTATACAGATATTGTGAGATCCAAATTATTCCAAACTTAGAGATAGAGATTGAGAAAATATCTCAACTATCTCTAACAAACACAAACCAAATCTACTAAAGTAAGCATTATCTCCAACAAACATTGAAACATCAATGGTGAAATTGGGAATGTTGGAGTTATGACTATGAAAAAAAAAATTAAATTAAATTTTGAAAATTGAATTGTTAAACATGATTATTATGTGATTATACTCTCCTCGAATTCATTTTTGTTTTATATGGCATACGAGGTTATGTTCATAACTCTTAGAAGAGGATCCTTTCTTTGTTTGAAGAAATAGAGACTCATACATATATGTAATCAATAAATCGTTTCATGTATCAAGTTATTCCACAAGAAAAATAAAAATCGGTTTGCATTCACGCACTAGGTTCTTCATCACCACCTTACCCTATCTATTCACCTTAGTACTTTCTACATGTTAAATTATTCAAGTACTAAGCTGAAATATAAGTTAATTTTTAATAATGTCTAATTAAACTTAACAAATTTTAATAATTTCCAAATAATGTCTTAAACACAATAAGTCTTAAACAAATATGTCTTAAACAAATTAATAAAATAAAAAGAATTTCAAGTGAAATCAAATTATAATTTCTAAATAAACTTTAGAAATATAAAATTTTCATTATATACTCGTAATGTTATCTTGATTAAAGTAATAAAATAAAAAGAATTTCAAGTAAAATCAAATTATAATTTCTAAATAAACTTTAGAAATATAAAATTTCCATTATATACTCGTAATGTTATCTTGATCATGACTTATACAGATATATTGATATGAACACCTCATCATTGTAAATGCATAGTTCGATTATCGATAATTTACTTAGTACATTGAACCTTTAATTTTAAATGTGATGTCTTTCAGTTAAGTTATTATATATTATTTATTTATTTAAAAAAACATATTATTTTGATAATAATATTTATAATTATTTACTATTAATAATATTTATTACATAAAAAAAATTGTTTTTTAAATATCAGTTTTATATTTAAACATGATGTAAATAAAAATAACAAAGCTTTAAAGAAGAATTAAAATAAATGAAAATATGTTTAAAGTTGTATCTAAGATGGATCTCTTGCTGGGTTTCCATAAAACCCCATCCTATAAGGCATAGGTTTTGAAGACATCCACGCGGTGTGTTATCACAGTAAGTTGTTTTGGGTCTTTAGCCTTTAGTTTTATTTTTTCCCTAAGCCCTTAGATTTTAATTTTTGATTTATCCCCTTAAACGTGTGTTGGTTTAGGTTCCCTTGATAAATAAAGGTTTAAGTCATGACTTATGTTTTGATCCTCACACAAATCTTTGACTCAGGACCATTTTTTATGACCTATCTTTTGATCCCCTTCATGACTTGACACTAGGATCAAATCACTCCACGGTCATCTTGACTTGACTTACCACTTTCCTCACTCATGCCTTCATAACCTTGCCTTGTTGTCCCCCTTTAACTTTGCTTACTGGTCAAATCATTTTTTTGAAAGGGAGCACTACCAACTCATCAGGAGTTTCTGCAGTGCACTCCCTATCCATCATATTTTACCATGATTTGTGGTTATGGCATTGATGTCATCTCTTCCTTTTTTTCAGTGCCATGGGTGGTTAAAAGATGCTTTCGAGGTTTCATATTTATGAGCTCTGCTAACGGTTTTTGAATTTTGAAAACTCAAACTATTGCGCTACACAAACTACCAGTTCCGACCAGTTGGCAGCAGCGCTACCAGATCTGATGTTGAGGTGGATTCGAAGGACGAGTTGCTCGTGATACTTTCCTGAGATCTTTTTGAAGCTTTGAGTTGTCTTTATTCTCCATATATTTCACATTCTTTCCCCCTCTGCATATCAATTTCCAGGAGAAATTAGCACTCAGGATTTGGGTAGCCATCGTGCCTACATATCTGGAGGTGATATTTTCTTGACACCATCCTATTAGTTTTCCCTCCAATCAAACCTAGAGATCCCACCACCTGTTTATTGGTTTTGATAAACCTGGCCACCATTTCTCCTGAGCTCTCAGTGTCTAAGCAAGTCTTATCTTCTGCATGCACAATGTGCTACCTAGAGATGTTGTTTTTTCCTTTACCTCCTATGTCATTTGAGTTGGGTTGTTTCGACCAGTTTTCAAAGACAATCATAGGGTACCCCTTCATTATATGTTTTTCCTCAATATTCATATTTGTACACATTCAAGGGAGAGATTTTCACAGTCAATCTTTCCTAAGCTAGCAACCATTCTGAATTAAGGAAATTCTTGAAAAAGGAGCAACCATTATTTACTTGAGGTCTGACTCTTTGACCTTCCTGATTATCACCACTATATAGCCCTAAAGTTGTTGATCCTTGTTAAGCCCTAAATAGTGGTTCATTATCCCTTAATTGGGGCATATTATATTAGTAATGTTATTTTATTTATGTTGGCTTTAGTCCATTAGTTGTAATTATACCTCCTAGTCTCCTATATATACCAAGGAGACATTTTCATTTTGAATCATCTTGTAATTGAACATTTATGTGGGCATAAGGAGGTTTCCCCCTCGATGAGGCTTATTATCTGAATTTATCTCTTTTTCAAGGTGTTGATTACTTATTCTAAGGTTTTTCTATGCTATATTGATATTTGGTTCCTAACATACGGTATCAAAGCTCAAGGTCTTAGGGTTTCGCTGCTACATCTGAGACACCTTGGAATTTCAGCTATAAATTTTCTTCTACAATGATTCATAATGCATTGCTTGGAGGATATTTAGTAGATGGATCAAGGTACGTTGTTTTAAAATTTCAGCTCCTGAGTCCTTATACTTTCGGATATACATCCTTTCTCAGATAAGGTTATGGAATCATCCTGAATCGAATCATTGTGGAATTTTCTCTATAAAAGATATTCTATAACGTTTCAGATCCTGAAGTCCAAATGATTTTCACAGAAATTAGTAAGGTATCTATGGTAACAATTTCAGCTTCTGGGTCATCTTAAATTTGTATATACACCCTGCGGAAGATAGGGTATCTGATTAGTCCTATTGACTAGTCTCAAGCAAGTGTTCCGAGTAAAACAATAATAAATTGTTCCTAGAGTATCCAAATTGAGTGAGACTAGTTGCATTGGATAGTGGAAATATCGTAGTAGTTTTGGTACGAGTTTCATAATTTTATATCGATTATTTTGTGTGGGGAATGCTATACAAGTGAGATCTCCTGGAAAGGATAATAATCAACAAGTTGTGGGGAAGCTACCATAAATTCCACTTGGCACATCAAATTTTGATCAGACCTGTGGCATTACAGAGAAGAAATATCAGAGACCTACAAAAAGAAAATTTCATACTCAGAAGGGCCAAAATTTTGGAGATACAATAAAATGAAGATTGTCTAGCAGAACCACCTCAAAATCAAGGTTTCAAGTGATACTTGGCCAACATGCCACCAAAAAAGGGAACTTCTACACAAAATAATCCTCCAGACAATCCTACTTGGACTCTTGATGAAGGTGAATAAATGCGTACGGGCATAAATGATTTACAAAAGAATATAGTAACAAAAGATGAACTACAAGAGATGGAAGCTAAGTTGGAGGCAAAGATGGATGTTTTAAAAGAGGAGATCATGGAAGGATTGAAAAATTCTGTAATAGAGAGGACACTTGAAAGTGAAAATGTATCCCATGAAATTCATGATGAGGACACAAGGAAGGTGAATCAAGAATGGAGAAACTCTAAATTTGGGTTGAAGACCAACCACGTTCCTAAGATTGATATGAGGAAGTTTGATGGAAAGGACCCTATCACATGGATACCTCAGATGGAGCAATTATTTTATCTAATTAATGTGTCACATACACAAAAGGTATGAATTTATTCTTTATATTTAGAACCTAATCAATTTGTATGGTATAGATGGATTTGTTCTCAGAAATCACTCGTCACTTGGACAATTTTCACGGAAGAAATGATAGCACACTATGAGGATACAAGGAGAAATACCTTCTTTAGCCAATTGATAAATCTCAAGAAAAAGGGTTCAGTTACAGAGCACATTGAGAAATTCCAAAGATTGAATATAAAGGTAATAGATATTCCAGATGAGCACTTGATTGATGTATTCATAGGAACTTTAAGAGATAAAATTCAACATGAGGTTTGCCTATGGGAACCCAAATCATTGGAGAATGCATTTAGGGTGGAAAGAAATGTTGAAAGTAAAAATATGGCTATGGCTACTAGAAGGACCAATCCTAACATCTATAGAGAGAATAATACTCCTTCTTCTAAAAACCCTCAACCTACAAGGTTGACACCTCAACAATTGGAGGAAAGAAAAGCAAAAGGTTTATTCTTTAATTGTGACAGCAAGTACAGTAAGGGACATAAGTGTGGTGAGAAGAAATTATTCTACATAGATTGTAAAGAGGAAGAAGAACAAGAACCATCTCAAGATGAAAACGTAGAAGCAATTTCGTTTGAAGAGTTGAATCCCATGATAGGATGTAATGCATTGGTTGGAATTAACACTCCTCAAACCCTCAAGATTGAAGGATATATCAAAAAGAAAAAGGTAATAGTCTTAATTGATTATGGCAGTACTCATAATTTCATTCACTATAAATTAGCCAAAGATCTCAATTGCTTTGTATATCTAGCACCAGAGTTTCAAGTAATGATTGTTGATGGAGGAACTATCAATTGCTCAAGAAAGTGCAATATAGTCCAATGATTCATATACCCATGGGTGGTGCTGATGTTGTACTAGGAATCCAATGGTTACAATCATTAGGAATAATGGGTTTTAATTTTCAAGAACTTTTCATGAATTTTTCATTGGAAGGAAAAGAATTGAGTTAAGAGGTATCACAGGGAAACTCGGTAAGGTGATAAGCTCTAATGGCATGAAAAAATTATTGAAAAAGGGGCATCAAGGTGTTATTTCACAACTATGCTCACTATATTTTCAAACATCTAAGCCATCTATTCCTCTATATCTCCAAGGGATCATTGATAAGCATTCCAAAGTATTTGAAGATATTCCCAAAGGTATTCCACCCACTCGAAATCATGATCATGATATTCACCTAATTCCTGGGAGTGTTCCTCCTAACATTAGGCCATACAGATACCCTTATGCTCAGAAGAGTGAAATTGAGCGCATGGTTGAAGAAATGTTAGAGGCTGGCATTATTATACCTAGCCAAAGTTCTTACTATGCACCCGTGGTAATGATATTCAAGAAATATGGCTCATGGCATATGTGTCCAGATTATAGAGAGCTCAACAAGATCACTATTAAATATAAGTTTCCCATTCCCATCATTGATGAATTGTTAGATGAACTACATGGAGCAATCTATTTCAGAAAGTTGGATCTTCATTCAGGGTATCATCAGATTAGAATGAAGGAAGATGATATCCCAAAAAAAACATTCCAAACTCATGAAGTCCATTATGAATTTTTGATCATGCCTTTTGGCATTACAAATGCACCTTCCACATTCCAAGGGTTAATGAATTCCATTTTCAATCCCTTCCTCCAAAAATTTGTGTTATTATTTTTCGATGATATACTAATCTATAGCAAGTTTTGGGAGGATCATGTGCGACATGTTGACAAGGTGCTACAACTACTAAACGAGAAACAACTATATTCCAAACCATCCAAATGTTTAGTTGGAGTGGAGGTAGAGTATTTGGGTAGAGTAGTAAAGTTGCCACCGCATTCATGGAGACAGTTCAAAACCTACATGGCAGCCCAAAGATTATTGTAAGTGACAAAGATCCCATCTTCACTGGACATTTTTGGACATAATTATTTTCTTGTTTGGGTACTCAATTGGCTCATAGCTCATCCTATCATCCTCAATCTGATGAACAAACCGAGATAGTCAACAAATGTCTAGAAGGCTACCTTCGTTGCTTTGTCTCTCATAAACAAACACAATGGTCCAAATGGTTACCCTTGGCAAAATGGTGGTATAACACTTCCTTTCATACTGCAACAAAAATGACACCATTTATGGCACTCTATGGATACCACCCTCCTTCCATCAATTCTTCTCTAAAAGAAAAATCTAAGGTTCAAGCAGTGGAATATCACATCGAGCATCAACAACAAGTTCTCCAAATATTAATGGACAACCTGACCATGGCACATAATCATATGAAACAACAAGCATATCAACATCGTAGTGAAAGAAGTTTTGAAGTAGGGGATTGGGTATTTTTAATACTACAACCATACAAACAGATGTCCCTCAAGCAAGCCAAGAAGGATAATAAATTATCACCAAAGTACTATGGCCCTTATAAGGAGTTGCAAAATATTGGTACTATGGCATACAAATTGGATTTGCATGTATCTTCATGAGTACACGTAGTTTTCCATGTTTCATGCTTAAAGAAGGTTATAGGTGAAAAGATCTCAGTTCAAACTATATTACCAGAACTTGACGAGGAAGGAAAAATCATATTGAAGCCTAAATCCATCACTGACACAAGAATTCTCCAGCTGAGGACTAGATCCATTTCAGAGTATCTCATTAAATGGAGGAAACTATCGGCTGAAGATTCAACTTGGGAAGATGAGTCTTTTATATAGAAACATCCAGTGTTACTCAAGCGTTGCGGACAACACTTGTCTCAAGGGGAGAGGCATTTTAAGCCCTAAATAGTGGCTCATTACCCCTTAATCGGGGCATATTATATTAGTAATATTATTTTATTTATGTTGGCTTTAGTCCATTAGTTGTAATTATAACTCCTAGTCTCCTATATATACCAAGGAGACATTTTCATTTTGAATCATCTTGTAATTGAAAATTTATGTGGGCATAAGGAGGTTTCCCCTTCGAAGAGGCTTATTATCTAAATTTATCTCTTTTTCAAGGCATTGAGTACTTATTCTAAGGTTTTTCTATGCTATATTGATATTTGGTTCCTAACAATCTTAAACTATGGAGACTCCTCATAAGAAGAAGTCACACAAGGGAGGTAATGTGGTTAGAACTGAACCTATAGAAATTCATCTATTTGAGGCAGAGCCAATGGCTAGAGAAGTTTTTTGAAGGGTGGGATGCCTCTCTTTCTGCCAAAATATGAAAAGAGGTCATCCTGAGGTGACAAGGCAGCTTGCCTTACATTTTGATGGCCTGAAGACCAAGGTAAGGGACCTAGAATTTGAGGTTTCTGAGACCTCCATTTCAGCTTCTATAGGGATCCCTATCACTGGTGAGAGCTGGTTTAAATCCATGGCATTAGATGCATATTATGACAAATATTTCCTTAAGACTGAATATCAAACTAACAATCTTTCCAAAGGGGTGCCAAGAAATCATCTGGTTGGGGAATTCGATAAAATATTGAGGATCATTTAGAGGTACTTTACATGTGAATGGAGGTTCAATACACTATACTTGTACCATATAAGGATTCTGTTGCATTTTACTGGAAAAATTGAAATGAACATTCCCTTCTACTTGCTAAGGAGCATAGGCAAGATCTCTGACAGGGTCGTGGATACCAGCATCGTTTCATTCTGGGTTGATTAAAATGTTGGTTTTTAAAGAGCTGAGTGAAAAGGATATCTCATGGGAACATTTCATTATTTCTTCCCAAATGAAGTTGGACATAGAAACTTCTCCTTAGTCGTAGATAGCAAGCCCTTTTCCATCCACCAGTGTTGCTAAAACAGGAACTAGAAAGAAAAGAAAGAGCAGAGGTCATGTTCAAGATCAAGAGGCCATCAAGGAGGTTGCAAGAACTAAGGAGGAGGCTTATCATTCTCCACAGAAAACCTTTCACCCCCTCCTGCACCAGAGTTATAAGAGGTCCCTTCTTTTACTAAGACTACAACAAAGAAAGGGAAGAAGCTACACTTATCCTCATCTCCTTCAACATCCATCACCAAGGTCAAAAGGCCTTTCACAAGGTCATCATCTCTTAAAAACTCAATTGAAGGACAGGTCCTACCAAAGGTCTCCATCCTAAAGAAGAAGCAACGAAAATAAAAAGGCATGAAGAAGCCTGCTAAGATAGAAGAAGTAATCCTTGTGCAGAAGAAAGAAAAAGGCATTAAGAAGCCTGTTGAGGTAGAAGAAGAAATTCATGTGTAGCAGGAAAAGGAAGCCATTAAAAATCTTGTTGATACTTCTCACATCACTACTCCACCTAGCAGCCATACATTCAAAAGATTAATCAAGCAACTCAAGGATGCTAGGAAGGAGGTGGCTCATATGAAAGAAGAAGCCATGTCTGACAGGGTTAAGATGAAAGAACTCATGGATGGCTACATCCACACTCTTGATCTAGCAATATTTGCAGTAAGAAGAGCCCAGCCTCTTCAAAGGCAGCTCAAGAACCTCTATAGGCAAAACAAAGATTTTCAATATTAGAAAAGAAAGCTCAAAGCCAAACTTTAACTATTCCAAGATGAAATGGCTCAAAGGAACTTGAATGTATTGGTTGAATATTGTATTGAAAAGGAGAAACTAGCAGCCAAGGTGAGCTCCATTTTTTAAGATGGCCCCTTTTTGCAAAGATAAGTAATTGATGAAATACTACACCTACCACCTATACAGGCTATATAGGATTCTAGTACTTACTGTTCAGATTTTTGGGTTTTCACAAAGAATTAATCCCTTCAAGAGTATTAGCACAGACATTCCGTAGTGCTATGGCTCTATGGAATAGTCTATTTTTTATGTTCCACTAGTCTGCTACCTATAACGTTGCTAAATCGCCTAAGACTAATGGCACTGCTAATACTCGAGGTTGTTACCAATTCTGTTAACACTCAAGTGAAAGTTTTGTGAATTATGATGGCGCTACCTAATTTTTAACAAAAGAGTGAATTATACAAGTGGACGCTACCAAAAGTTTCATAGGATACATAGGCGAGCGCTACTGAAAGTTTGATAGGATACACAGGTGGGCGCTATCGAAATTTTGACAGAGGCTAAATTTTTCATAGAAGACACATAGGCTTGGAGCTACCTTTTCAACTTGCCTATTTTGGATGTTGCGCTACAAAATCATAGGAAATTTGGTAAAGGCGCTACAATGTGCACTAGTCAAAGCACTACCAAATGATGCTACTAATAGATACCAGGAATCAAGGAGAATTGAGTTAGCATCTTTATGAATAGTTGATGATGTGGAGAATTGCATAAACAACAGATAACAACATGATGACAATTACATGCCCCTGAAGCACGCTTGGCAAGCAAGGAGTTTCACATCAAAAGGAGATCAAGTCAGTTCAAATATTGGTTGGATCAGTGACCAACATTTTCCCCTTTTATAGCACAGTTGTTAATTAAGTTGTTAGATGGAATAACTTCTTAGATATTTTCATGGGAAGAAGGCTAGCTCGTACCTCCAGCTATGGCCTCCCCTTTTGTTATAAATAGGTATTCTAAATGCTTTAGCAGGTTTGGATGATTGATCTAGGCTTCCTTATATTGTAATATTTTGATAAAGTTACTGTGTACTGGTTATGTACTTGATTCGAGACTTCTTGATTAATAGAAATAATCTTTATTATTCCAACTTATTTACCTCTGATGTTGAAGTATTCATGCTTGAATGATTCACATGAATTGTTGTGGTGATATTATGATGTATGTTTGATTATAATATTATTATGATGTTTCTTTAGTGTCCTTAAACTTTGAAATCAATAAGATCTTGTGTTAGAGTTTTTCTTCTTTAGGTTGTTTGCAGACCTGATGTTTAGAACAACCTCTACATTCTTCTCACTAAAGTCTTCCCTCTGTTCACATTTACTCCCACTTACTAATTGAATTTAGTCAAGACCTTGATTTCTCGTGCATGCTAGCCCAAATTTCTAAGTTAGAACATTATCATTTTTTAGTCTTATCCATTTGACCCCTCAAAAACTCAAATTATCTTTTACATTCTGATGGGTGTTGAGCTTACACTTTAGCATTCAAAGTGTGACTTTTAGTGCTAATATTCTTGGCGTCGTTGTCAATGAACAAATTGAAGACATTTATGTGGGATTGAACGACAAAGCTTACTAGTTCCGGAGGTGCATTGGAACTTGGTATCTTGAAGATTGCAGCTTGCACCTAGAGACTCCATTGTTTCAGCTCTAGCGCCTAAAGGCAAACATACAAGATCAAATCCACAATTACCTTTGGTTCCACTTGAGGCTAACCCAGAGAAGATAATTAAGAAGGGAAAAGATTCTCAAGAAATTTTTTATGTTGTTGCTACAAGTGCTTCTGGTCAATTTCCTGACTCCACTCTTTATACTCTAGTTGTTATATCAAGTAATCCTTCTTTACATTCTACTTAAGTATCTAAGAATCTTGATTTTGAAAATTTTCCTATTGAATACTCCTCCTTTGATACTAATTTGAAAGAAGAAAGCCTTGATATTCTTTCTTTCCCTGACATTGTAAAGTGGTTTAGTATTGAGAGTCTTGATGATTTTCCTACTTTAGGCTTTGCTACCCCTCCTCCTATTAAAATTTCTGCAGCTAAAGAAGAGGGAACCTCATCCCCTTTATAGACTTTACCATCTTCTTCCAAGACTCATCCTTCTACTGTGAAAACTGAATTTTCCCCTTCATACATTCCTTTTTCCCCTAAACTGCACATAGTCAAGTCTCCTTCCCCTCCTTGTTCACCAAGAGTCCAAAATCCAATAGCAGGCGCTAACCCCCCTACAAACAGGATGGATACCATAGTGGCTACAAGATATTCTCCCCTTGTCTTACCTCAGCCAGTGAATACTCTCCCTACTGGAGATTATTTAAAATACATTCCTAAATTCACAATAGAAGAAGATATAACTATTGAACAACATATTGTTGCCTTCTACAGTTATGCAGACAAACAAAACATTGAAAATGAGGATGTGTGGATGAGAGTCTTTGTCCAGATCCTTTTTGGTGAGGCTAGGAAGTGGTTTAGGGGCTTGGTTTAGTTGAGGCATTAGACAATTCCTTTTTGAGACATTGGGGAGACGAAACGAATTTTTGTACTATATCACAGAATTTGGATCCTTAAAGAGGAAAGAGGAAGAGTCTGTTTCTGACTTCTCTAAAAGATTCAACAAAATGTACAATAAGATTCCTGCTGAGATAAAACCTATAGAAACCTCTGCAAAGATCACTTTATGTCAGTGCCTTTGACCTTGAATTTTGCCTTCTACTGAGAAAAAGAAGAGCAACCTCCTTAGCTCATATGCAAGATGCAACCTTGGAGGTAGAATCCAACATAGTGGTATCTGATAAACTCAAGGGAAAATCTAATAGGGACAGAAGAAAAAATAGAGCTGAAGCTTTAACTTCTAATTCCCCTATTGTCCATTCTCAATTAGATGAACTCACCAAATTAGTAAAATCCCTTTCTACTGAGATTGAGAAGTTAAAACTAGAAGGAAAATATACCTATAGAAGTACTCAAAACACTGATAATGGAGGTAAATTCAGGAGACCAAATAATACTCCCCAAATCCTTCTAACAGATCCTAGAAATAGAGATAGGGATGATCAGAAGATACAAACTCCTTTACAAAACAACCTTGTGGCTAATGAAGAAGGAGAGGAGGAAGAAGATGATTCTGAGATTCATTGGTTGGGTGACACATCACCATCCCCTCACTTGACTCAATATTCATATGAGAAATCCTTGATGTACATTCAAATAAATGAATTAAGTAAGGGGGAGAAAGAAAAGTAAATCCCTCATAGATATAATATGATATCCAAAAAGAATGAAGAAAAGACTAATGCTTCTAATTAGCCAGCCCAAAAGGAAAATTCTGCCAAGGCTGTGACAGTTGGTAGAAAATAAAAAGAAACTCAAAGCCCCCAAGTATTGATCATAAATCCTAGCCTTGAAGCCAAAGAGATCATGAAATCCTCACCTCCTTTCAATTTTGAGAATGAGATTCAAAAAATCAAGATCCCTGTACCTTTTTTGGAATTGATAAAAAATGAAGAATTTAAAAAATATCTCTCCAAAATGTTATAGCTTGAATCTTCTCCAAGTGCCATTGATTCAATAAATATGCAATAAGAAAAATCAACAGTTATATTAGGTCTTNTTCCTTCTATACATCACTGAACATACATGATAAGGTGTTGCATAATTGTTTAATGGAATTAGGGTCATCCCACAACCTCATGCCCAAAACGGTTATGGATGAACTTGGATTATAAATCACAATGACCTATCATGACTTATATTCTTTTGACTGTAGGAAAGTGAAATTCCTTGAGGTCATTAAGGATCTGGTTGTGTCTTTAGTTCAGCTGCCCATGAAAAGTGTAGTCATGGATATCGTGGTAGCTGATGTTCCCCCCAATTTTGGCATGCTCTTGTCAAGATCTTGGACAAAGAGACTTGGGGGAACCTTTCAGATGGATCTATCATATGCTATTATTCTTGTGTTCGGGGGGGAGAACATAAAACTTTACAGGGAAGTTCAGCTGGCTTACATTATTAGTGATGAAGCAAACCCCACTAATCATCCTATTTTTTCTCTTGATACAAATTTGGGAACCATCATTTTGCAGCTCATTGATGCTCCTAAAACTCCTCTTGAAATCAGAAAACAGTTTGCTACATTTTGTGAGGAGCCTCCTCTAACCACCTTTGTTTGGAAGATGTTATTTGATGGAGCCTCTTCTAGGGAAGGCACTGGTGTTGGAGTGGTCTTTGTCTCACCGGCTCAAGAGACTATATCTTTTTCATATAAACTAGAATTTGAAACTACTAATAATGTGGTAGAGTATGAAGCTCTTGTCTTGGGATTGAGGACTGCCAAAGACATGGGAATTGAAGAGCTATCAGTATTTGGGGATGTTGAATTAATCATCCATCGGATAAAAAATCTTTATCAAACTAAGCACCCTAGGCTCAAATCTTACAAAAATGAAGTATGGGACCTAGAATACATTTTTTTCTTAGCTTTCAACATTTCATTTATTCCAAGAGAAGAGAATACCATGGTTGATTCTTTGGTTGTATCAACAAGCAATTTCAAAGTCCCCTTACCACCTAAACTCAAGTATGAAGTAGAAGTCAAATACAGGCCTTCTATACCAGACAATGTCAAGCATTGGAAGGTGTTTGAAGATGATCTTGAAATTAAAAAATTCCTTGAGACTGTTGATGAGTTTTCTGCATTACACATTGATCGGGATCATAAATCTGAAAATAATCCTCATGTTGATGTTTTCCTTAATAAAATTGTTAATCATCATATTGTGCAGTTACATAGCAATTACATTCCAAAAGGACTAGATCCTTTGGAAAGATTATTTGATAGAAATGATGTGGTAGTAAAGGGGAAAGTGTCCACTGATGATGTTGATATAACCAAGTGCAATGTGGGTATAGAAAATGATCCAAAATATGTCAAGTTGTCAAGAAGCCTATCAACAGAGAAGAGAGCAGAATATACTGAGTTGTTAAAAGAATTTTCTGACATATTTGCTTGTACTTATGAAGATCTCAGAACTTATGACACAAGCATTATAGAGCACAAGATCCCATTAAAGGAAGAGACCAAACCTTTCAGGAAAAAGTTGAGGCAAATAAATCTTGTGTTGCTATATGTCATGGAGAAAGAGGTAAAAAATATTTTAGATACTAAAATGATTATTCCTTGGAGGTATTCTAAATGGGTGGCCAATTTGGTCCCAGTGAGAAAAAAGAATGGAGAAATCAAACTTTGTGTCGATTTCTGGAATTTGAACAGAAGTTCTAAAATGGATAATTACCCATTTCCCAATATGGAGCACATATTATAGAGGGTGACAGGTGCATCTAGGATGTCCATGATTGATGGCTTTTCTGGATACAATTAGATATGTGTCTTGCCAGAAGATAGAGAGAAGACAACCTTTACCACTCCTTGGGGTACATTCATGTATGCTAAGATGCCCTTTGGATTGATGAATGTAGGGGCGACCTTTCAGTGAGCCATGGACATAGAATTTATTGGAGAGAAGAACAAGTTTGTAGTTATCTATTTATATGACATAACAATGTTCTCAGAATATGATAAAGAACACTATGATCATTTGAAAAAGGTTTTCTTGAAATGCAGAAAATTTGGTCTCTCTTTGAATCCAAAAAAATCATTGTTTTCCATGAAGGAGGGAAAATTATTTGGGCATATTCTGTCAGTTGAAAGGGTAAGGATTGATTCCACCAGGGTTGAAGCTATCCAAACCCTGTCACTTCCTAGATCCAAAAAGGAGGTTCAATTTTTTGGGGGAAAAATTAATTTTTTGAGAAGGTTTGTTTCAAATTTTGTTGAGTTAGTGAAGTATATCACATCCATGTTGAGAAAGGATAATGAAATGAAATGGACTGTTGAGTCCAGTAATTCTTATGATCAAATAATTAAATCGTTGACTGAAGCCTCGGTCCTTATCATCCCATACTACTCCATGTATTTTCTTATTTTTTCTTTCGCTTCATTTGATATAGTAGCAGTTGTTTTATTACAGAAGAACATTGAAGGCTCAGAGTAGCCCATTTCTTTTTTCAACAGGGCATTGAGAGATGCTGAATTAAAATATGACATCATGGATAAGAAGGCCTATGCATTGGTTAAATCTCTCAAGTGTTTTAGATTTTATGTGCTACATTCAAAAGTCATCGCTTATGTTCCATCAGCTTTTCTAAAGGAAATTCTTATTCATCCTGATATAGACGGTAAAAGGAGCAAGTGGATTTCTAAAATACTTGAATTTGATCTTGAGATTAAGCCTACCAAATTGGTTAAAGGCCAAGGTTTATCCAAGTTGTTGGTTGAATCGAACTGATCATCCTTGGGGGTAAATTTCATCAACACATGCTCATAAAATCAACAAACTGAATTGACTGACGAAGGTTCTCAAGTCATCTCTACATTGGCAGATTGCAGCTAGTACAAGGACATTATTTTTTTTCTACAAAAATTGTAGCCTTCATATGGTATGGAAAAGAACAAGCTGGGAGCCTTAAAACTCAAATCAATCAAGTACTTCCTTGTTGATCTAGTCTTGTATTGGAAAGACCCATTAGGAGTGATTTTGAGATGCCTAGACCCACAAGAAGCCCAAAATATTATGTCTGATTTTCATGATAGTTTATGTGGGGGGCATCATTTTTGGAGGACCATGACATATAATATTCTCAGGGCTGGGTACTTCTGGCCTAGGCTATTCACCGATTTTTTTGCTAAGATCAAAGTCTGTGTTAAGTGTCAGAAATTCTCTGGAAAGAAACAACTCAAGTCTTTTCCATTAAAGCAAGTGGCAGGTTCGGGACCCTTTCAGCAGTGGGGCCTAGATTTTATTGGGGAAATTCATCTTGCTTCTAGTGGTCAACACAGATGGATCTTGACTGCCACAGATTACTTTACTAAGTGGATAGAAGCTATCCCTACAAGAAATGCTTCCCACAAAGTGATCATTGGTTTCCTTGAAGACATTATGGTGAGGTTTGGTTGTTTGAACAGAATTGTCACTGATAATGCTGCATCCTTCAAGGCTGAACCATTGATTCATTTCTATAAGCAATTTGGAATCACATTGGTTCACTCTACTACTTACTACCCCTAAGGAAATGGGCTTGCAGAATCCTCTAACAAAAGCCTAGTAAAGACCATCAAAAGGTTGTTAGAGGACAACAAAAAATCATGGGATTCAAAGCTCAAGTTTTCTTTGTGGGTTGATAGAGTAACAAAAAAGAGATCCCTTGGTCTTTCTCCTTTCCAGCTTGTGTATGGAATTGAGGCCATTTTTCCTTCTCATCTCGCCTTGCCCATGGAAAAATCCTTCTAAGATTACGAAGGGGAGATGGATGATATAATTAGAAGGATTCAGCAGCTAGTTGAAGTGCAGCAGACTCAAGAGTAGCTTATGGATAAAGAAAATGATCATTAACAGAAGATGAAGCAGGATTTCAACAAGAAAGTGAATAAAGAGGATTTCCAACTGGGCGATCTGGTGCTCAAGTGGGATGCACCAAAGCAAGATAAATGAAAGCATGGTAAATTTGAAGCTTTATGGATCGGTCCCTTCAAAAATTCTGAGGTATTCTCTAATAACACTTTCAAGTTGCAGAATATGGAGGATGAAGAAGTTTTTGGTGGCCCTGTCAATGGGAATTTTCTAAAAAAGTACTTTTCTTGAGCCATGAGTGGCTTTTCATGCCATTGTAAATATCATCTTTATTTTAATTTTGTTTTAATAACTGACCTCATATCCCTAGGATAAGGTATTGAATCTACTCGTTCTTGGCAGCCCACAGGGGGCATGCCATCCCATGTGGAGCCAATGTTATCATACTAAGTTGCCTTGGGTCTTTAGCCTTTAGTTTTATTTTTTCCCTAATCCCTTAGATTTTAATTTTTGATTTATCCCCTTAAAAGTCTGTTTGTTTAGGTTCCCTTGATAAATAAAGGTTTAAGTCATGACTTATGTTTTGATCCTCACACAAATCTTTGACTTGGGACCATTTTTTATTACCTATCTTTTCATCCCCTTCATGAATTGACACTAGGATTGACTCACTCCACAGTCATCTTGACTTGACTTACCACTTTCCTCAATCATGCCCTTGTAACCTTTCCTTGCTTTCCACTTTGTACTTTGCTTACTGGTCAAATAAGTCTTTTCAAAGGGAGTGTTGCCAACTCATCAGGAGTTTCTGTAGCGCACTCATTGTCCATCATATTTTACCATGATTCATGGTTATGGTGTTGATATCATCTCTTCCTTGTTTTTAGTTCCATGGGTGGTTAAAATATGCTTTCGAGGTTTCATATTTATGAGCTATGCTGACAGTTTTCAAATTTTTAAAACTCAAACTGTTGTGTTGCACAAACTACCAGTTCTGACCAGTTGGCAGCATCACTACCAGATCTAATGCTGAGGTGGATTCGGAGGCCAAGTTGCTCATCATACTTTCCTGAGATATTGTTGAATCTTCGATTTATCTTTATTCTCTAGGTATTTTTCGTTCTTTTCCCCTCTGCATATCAATTTCAGAGAGAAATTAGTGCTCGGGATTTTGGTAGCCATCGTGCCTGCATAGCTGGATGTGATATTTTCTTCACACCATCCTATCAGTTTTCCCTCCAATAAAACCTACAGATCCCACCACCTATTTATTGGTTTTGATACACCTGCCCACCATTGTTCCTAAGCTCTCGGTGTCCAAGCAAGTCTTATCTTCTGCATGTGCAGTGTGCTACCCAGAGATGTTATTTTTTCCCTTACCTCCTCTATCAATTGAGTTCGGTTGTTTTGACCAATTTTCAAGGACAATCATAGGGTACCCCTTCATTATATGTTTTTCCTCAGTATTCATATCTTTACACATTCAAGGGAGATATTTTCACAGTCAGACTTTCCTAAGCTAGCAACTAGTGTGAATTAAGGAAATTCTTGAAAAAGGAGCAGCCATTCTTTACTTGAGGTCTAACTCTTTGACCCTCCTCGTTATCACCACTTTATAGCCCTAAAGTTGTTGATCCTAAACTATGGAGACTCCTTAGAAGAAGAAGTCACACAAGGGAGGTAATGTGGTTATAAATGAGCTTGTACACATGCATCTATTCGAGGCAGAGCTCATGGCTAAAGAATTTTTTGGAAGGGTGGGATGCCTCTCTTTCTGCAAAAATATGAAAAGAGGTCATCTTGAGGTCACAAGGCAGTTTTCCTTACATTTTGATGGAATGAAGACCAAGGTAGGGGACCTAGAATTTGAGGTGTCTAAGACCACCATTTTAGTTGCTACAAGGATCCCTATCATTGGTGAGAGAAGGTTTAAATCCATGGCATTAGATGTAGTCTATGCCAAAGATTTCCTTAAGCCTGAATATCAAACTAACAATCTTTCCAAAGGGGTGCCAAAAAATCATCTGGTTGGGGAATTGGATAAAATATTGAGGATCATCCAGAGGTACTTTACATGCGAAGGGAGGTTCAGTACACTATACCAGTACCATATAATGCTTCTGCTGCATTTTACTGGAAAAATTGAAATGAGCATTCCCTTCTACTTGTTAAGGAGCATAGGGAAGATGTCAAACAGGGTTCAATATAAGTCAAAGGTTGTGGATACTAGAATCTTTTCATTCTGGGTTGATTAGAATGATGGTTTCTGAAGAGCTCAGTAAAAAGGATATCTCATGGGAACATTTCATTATTGCTTCCCACATGAATTTGGACATAGCAGCTACTCCTCAGTCACAAATAACAAGCCCTTTTCCATCCACCAGTGCTTCTCAAACAGACACTAGAAATAAAAGAAAGAGTAGAGTTCATGTTCAATATCAAGAGGCCATCAAGGAGGTTGAAAGAACTGAGGAGGATGCCTATCATTCTCCATAGAGAAACCTTTCACACCCTCCTACACCAAAGTTAGAAGAGGTCCCTTCTTGTAATAAGACTACAACAAAGAAAGGGAAGAAGATACACTTCTCCTCATCTCCTTCAACAGTCATCACCAAGGTCAGAAGGTCTTTCACAATGTCATCAGCTCTTAAATAGGTGGTTGAAGGACAGGTCCTACCCAAGGTATCCATCATAAAGAAGAAGCAGCAGAAAGAAAAAGGCATTAAGAAGCCCCCTGAGATAGAAGAAGTAATCCCTCTGCAGAAAAAAGAAAAAGGCATTAAGAAGCCTATTGAGGTAGAAGAAGAAATTCTTGTGCAGCAGGAAAAGGAAGCCATTAAAAATCTTGCTGAGACTTCTCACATCACTACTCCACCTAGCATCCATACATTCAAAAGATTAATCTGGTAAGTCATGGATACTAGGAAGGAAGTGGCTCATTTCAAAGCAAAAGCCATGTCTGACAGGGTTAAGATGAAAGAAATCATGGATGGATACAGCCACACTCTTGATCTAGAGATATTTGTAGCAAGAAGAGCCCAACCTCTTCATAGGAAGCTCAAGAACCTCTATAGGCAAAACAAATATTTTTAATCTAAGAACAGAAAAGTCAAAGCCGAACTGCAACTATTCCAAGATGAAATGGATCAAAGGAACTTGAATGTATTGGTTGAAGTCTCTATTGAAAAGGATAAACTAGCATCCAAGGTGAGATCCATTCTTTAAGATTGCCCCTTTTTGCAAAGATAAGTAATTGATGAAATACTACATCTGCCACCTATACAGGATATACAGGCTTCTAGTCTTACTGTTCAAAGTTTTGGGTTTTCATCCCTTCAACAGTAGTAGCACAGACATTACGTAGTGCTATGGCGCTATAGAATAGTATATTTTTGATGTTCCACCATTCTGCTACCTATAACGTTGCTAAATCACCTAAGACTAATGGCACTGCAAATACCCGAGGTTGCTACCAATTTTGTCAACTCTCAAGTGAAGGTGCTGCGAATTATGATGGTGCTGCCAAATTTTTAATAAAAGAGTGAATTATATAGGTGGACGCTACCAAAAGTTTCATAGGATACACAAGCAGGAACTACCGGAATTTTTACAAGATACACAGGCGGGCGCTACCAAAATTTTGACAAAGGCTGAATTTTGCACAGAACACAGACAGGCTTGGTGCTACCATTTCAACTTTCCTATTTTGGAGGTTGCGCTACATAATCACATGAAATTTGGTAAAGGAACTACAAAGTGCGCTACTCATAGCACTACCAAATGATTATACCAACAGATACCATAAATCAAGGAGAGCCGGATTAACATCTTTATGAATAGCTGATGATGTGGAGAATTGCAGAGACAGTAGCTGGCAGCATGATGATAGTTACATGCCCCTGAAGGACACTTGGCAAGAAAGGAGTTGCGCATCAAAGGGAGATCAAGTCAATTCAAATATTGGTTGGATCAGTGACCAAAATTTCCCCCTTTTATAGCACAGTTGTTAGTTAAGTTGTTAAGTGGAATAACTTCTTAGATATTTTCATGGGAAGAAGGCCAGCTAGTACCTCCAGCTATTGTTGGGTATGTGTTATATTCTTTGCACGAGTAGTAGTGTTTGAGCACCCGCGTCGGGTGCACAGGGGGGTAAGAGGGGGGGTGCAGGGGCAGTGCCCCCGAAAAAAAAAATTGGGGCCGACATATTTTCGCCAATTTCGGGCCGACATATTATCGCCGGGCCGACATATTTCCGGGACCACATGATATTAGGTGGTTTTCGGCACATGGTTTTTGCCGATGGTTTTCTATTT
>ML784982.1:56922-80154 GCA_009831015.1 Picea engelmannii | reverse complement strand
TTTTAAATCCAATTAAAAATTAGAATTTCAATTTGATATCAATATTTCATAGAAAATAGCCTGCACAGGTGTAGACAGATTGGCAAGTGCCATGTAAATGGAAGGAAATTTGTAAAATGAAGTCTCATGTTCGATTCTCACCCGAATTTACTCGTGCGCCATTCTTGCGGGCTAGGTGGTTGCACCTGGGGTTATAGTGGTAACCGACGGGGATCGACCCCATGTCACGCGAGTACGAGAACCGCGAGTTGTCAATTCCCCTAGTAAAAAAAAAATATTTCATAGAAAATATATCTCAATAATTAAGTAATTTAAGATTTTACTTATGCCAGCAACATTACCCATCTTGTCACTATAACTAAAAAAAACTAGTTAGCAGAGGTATTAGTGGAACTGCTTTACCCTTACCTTTCTATATTTTTAACAAAGGTTTCTAGTGGAGGAAAGCGGGAAAAGGTTTCAATGAATGATTTTTTTTTTTAAATTATTAAACCATATTGGCATACCAAATAACTTTAATATGACATGCACCAATGTGTTTATATGTATAAACACACCACATAAAACAATTAAAAAACATTGTCTCTCCATTGTCTCTCATAGTCAAATTTTGTAAAATTCCAACACTGAAAAAAAAAAATTTGTCATGTGGTGCATACAAAAGATATACAGATAATGATGTTTATTAGTAACTAATATACATTGGTGCATCATGTTACAAGGTGCGTCGATTTTAGTTTCAAATTAAAAAATAAAATATTGTAAAACATAATATAAAAAGATAAGAAATGGTTCTTATATAACATACAAACTAATGCATACAATACCATGTGCACCATGCTAAAGATATCATTTTTTTAACTTTTTTTCAGTGCGTCAAATAAATTCAATTGCACTAGTGCATAAACCTACTGCATGCATAGAGACAAGCTAAAATATTTTATAAAATGTGTCGGTCATTTAAAAAAAAAAAAAGATATCGTATTGATGCACCAGATATATTTAACCGCATTAGTGCATAACCATACCATGTGCATCAAGATAGGTTAAAATAATTTAAAAAAAAATCAGTCAATATTTAAAAAAAAAATTCCTTTTTTGTGTGTCAAATAGATTTAACCACACTCATTGGTAACCCTATCACGTGAAATGCACTAGGAATATAATTTTTTCAAAAAAAATTGATTAGTGCATCAAATAAATTTAACCACGCCAAAGTGTAACCCTACCATGTGCACTGATGTAGGTTAAAAAAATCATATCAACCTTTTTCCAAAAAAAAGTATTGTTGATGTGTCAAATAGATTTAACTGCACCATGTAGTAAACAAGCCTATTTAATATCGATTGACATATGTATCTCTATAGATAAATATAAGAATATGTTGAGGAATGATGGATTGATAAGAATTGATAAGATGATGATGATGATGATGATGATGATGATGATCCTCATGACAGTATACTTATATGCATCAATTGATCACAAGATGAATGGACATGTTCCCTATGACCTTTCATTTTAACCTAATTAAGTTATATTTAATATTACTATTATTATTATTATCATTATTATGTGTGTTACATTGACACCCCCTTAAGTTATGCTTTGTCCTCTAAGACTAAATAGGATTCTCTCTAGCAGAGGGTGTTTTTTTAGCGACATCAACTTTGTCTTTGTCAAGTTATAGGGGATGTACTTGGTTCTTGATTCAATCATTGGTGAGGTTTTGTTATAATGTATGAATCATATTTTGAAGTCCTTCAACATGTTTGTTGAACATGAAACCTTGATGCTCCCTAGTAACATACTTCCCTTGCTTCTATTGTTGTGTGTTTTACTATGTTTCTTGTCCTTTTTTCATTAGATCCTAGGTATTATCAACCTTCCTTAGATGAAGTGGAATATATTTGTAGATTGTTATTTTCAAGAAGTAGTTTTTTTATTCGGGACCCTATCTTAACTAAAATTTGTGGTGTGAATTTCAATTTCAAGAATTCTACTTTTGTTCCATTCACTATTTTAAGGTAGTGTAATGATGGGCCTTCACATCTATGTCATGTAAACAAACTCTTACCACATCTACAACAATTGTTTTCCTTCCTTTTTTTCCTTTCTAAGTGTTGATATTTATTATCATTGTAACTAGGTGTCTTTTTTGGAGGGTCAAAATCCACCTCTTGTTTACTAATGATCTTGATTTAATTATTTTTTTCCATAATTATAGCTTCAACCAAGTTCTTAAGCCTTGATAGCCTTATATCATTGCAAATAATTGGTTTTAACCCCAAAATATACATTTTTAGTTGTTTATTGTCTATAATATCAAGTTTAGTTGTTAGGACTTCCCAATAATGGTTATATCCATTAATTGTCCATGTTTTTTATAAATGGGTGAACCGAACTTATAAGTGTTATCTTCTTCATCATCGTGAAATCTCTTAAGAAGATATTTTATGAACATTTTCCATTCAACTAAGAAACCACTATTTTTCCTTTACCACGATGTGAACCAATCATAAAAATCATCTTCCAAGTATAAGGATGACATTGACATATTATTTAATTCATTAGCAGGTGAGTTCATAGAAAAAATCCCCTCAACTTCATTAACTCACATGATAGTAATTCAATTTTCTATTCCATCATATTTAGATATGTCAATTTTGATTTTATTTAGATAACCCGGGCTATCATAATATCTCTTGTAACTCGTGTTTGGTAATTTTGGGCTTGGTGGCACTGTTTAGTGGACTAAGTGTTGTGAAAATAATGAATATACCCTTTCTATTTGATCATTAATTTTTTATTTTAAATTTAATCTCTGTCATTGTTTCTCATTGTTATTAGGCTTGCCATCATTTTTCAAAATCTTCTGTTAACTTGCCAATTTTTTCCTTTTTCTATTAATTTGTTGATCTTTTCCTTCTCCTAACTATTTTTGTGCTTTTTCAACATTATCATGGTGATGTATTAAGACATTAAATTAATTGTTTAATCCACTATAATCAATGTGTAATTATTCATTACTAACCATCTTGGTGTCAGGTTTTTTGTTTGCGGAATATTTTCTTAAATATTTATATTTCTCTATATTCTACATATACAAAGTAATGAAATACATTATGTGTGTGTTTTTTCATAGAGATATATATAAATTTTTATAAACATAACTTATAAAAAGGTTAAAAATGGGGGTGCAACCTTTCAAGAGACCCCTTTAAAAAATAAACAATTTATTAAAGGTTGTACAATGATTCAGAATTGATAGTAGAAAAATCACATTGTAGTTTAAAAAGACAGTTGTATGGATGAAGACAATTTGTGGTTGGGAATATAGCATAACAGGTGACAAAATTTACCATATATGAGAGCTTGAGTCATGAGAGTGTTTCCTTTCTCGGTGACCCTAACCTCTTCACAATTTGTCTTTGTAGAACTTATGAGAATCAAAACATGAAATTTTATAAAATGATTAAAATCAATTCCATTAATTCTAGATAAAAATTCCATCAATATATGATCTCATTGTGAATAAATTGTGAAACAACAAATATTGGATATCAAATGGAGCACTTGGCTAGAAAATATGCTCTGAGAAAATGATTGGTGTAGGGTTGACGGGTGCATCTATAGTGAATGAAATAATGGGTACTATAGTAGGGAAGACTAGTGTAGGGTGGATAGTTGCAGCTACAGTGGATGTAACACATGGGGCTACAATAGGTTAAGGGACGATAGGTGGTGGTTATGGGAAGAATGGAAACGGTGGTGGGGTTGGGAAGCGATAAATCCCCATGGGATATAATATCGGATGAAGTACCCTAGAGGGGTGGGAATGGAATCCCAAGTGTTGGGGTAGGGTGGCCAATGACTAAACCCACTCTGTAATGTAGGAAGTATGGTATAGGCGATGGATGGATGGGGAAAGGTGGTAGTGGTGAACTGAGAAAGAATTATGGTTCTTTCATACACATTAATAATCTTTTTATTGGTACAAAAACATGAATTTCAACTAAAATAGGATAATAAATTTCACATTAAAACAATAATTAATTGAACCTAGTCATGAACACAATCAACTTAGCAGGATTTATAAAATTTTTGTTTTGTAAATGTCTAGGTTATTTATGAGAAAACAATTATAATGTAGTCATGTTTCTATAGGTCTCCATTGAAGATATTGAGAAACCATATCCATCTAGGGTTCACATATTTCTCCATTCCTAGGTATCATGTGTTCAATTAATTCCTTTTTTAATGTGAAAATGATTATTCTATTTTAGTTTAAATTCATGTTTTTGTACCAATCAAAATATTATAAATCTGTATGCATGCACAATCGTTCTTTTTTCATTTCACCACTACCACCTTTCCCCATACATCCTTCACCTACACCATACTTCCTACATTACATAGTGGGTATAGTCATTGTCCACCCTACCCCAACACTTTGGATTCCATTCTCTCCCCCCTAGGTTACTTCACCCGATCATATATCCCATGGGGATTTATCACTTCCCAACCCCACTACCATTTCCATTATTCCCATTTTCACCACCTATTCTCCCTTGCCCTACTCTATCCCCATGTGTTGCATCCACTATGGTTGCATTTGTCAACCCTACACTAGTTTTCCCTACTACATTCCACATTGTTTCATTCACTATAGATGCACCCATCAACCCTACACTAGTTGTTTCCTACAAGCATCTTTTCTAGTTGAGTGCTCCAATTGTTATCAAATCTTTTTTGTTTCCCAAGTTATTCACACTGAGATCATCTATTGATGAAATTTTTATATAGCATGAATGGAATTGACTTTAATAATTTTGATAAAAATTCATGTTTTTATTCTTGTAATGACTACAAAGAGGCATACCCGAGTGGATATGGTTGCTCAAAATATTCAATATATACCTATAGAAACAGGACTAATTTATACTTGATTTCTAATTAGAAACATTGTCAAATGTCTGGGCACAAGTTCTGGACACCAAAACCCCCAAAACTTCCATCTAATTCCTCAAATGGCTCCAAAAGGTTCCAAACCCCAATTTTCCAAAATGAGACCTGACACTAAAATGTCTCTGCAAGATTATTCCTCCAATGTTTACCACTCTGAAATCATCGAGATAGATGAAAATTAATATAACAATCCAATCATGAGAATACCTCCCCATTTAGGGAGGATTTTGGTCCCCAAATATTTACAAATTAGGTGAGGAAATGTTTCCTCTACCTTCTCTGTAGATTACCACATTTTGTTTCCTAGAATTTTTCCTTTCAACCCAATCTACCAAAGGTCATATTGCCCCTGTCTTGTAGTTTTGGACTTCTTTTGCAAAACTGTGTCCTTTTCCCACTCTTCTTGAGCATCTCGTGCTAAGTCCTCTATGGAAGGTAGGACCTGCTAATCCTCCTGATCCAACATGGAAGGATCATAGAGTTTGAGATTATCCACATTCACTACTAGCTAAATGCACTTGTATGGAGGTATAATATGTCTATAGGAGTTATCTCCCAGCTTCTCCAATATTTACAAACATCCATACGATGAAACCTTAATCTTATTACCAAGACGTTGTATTCCTTTCATGTTCAATTGTAACCAAACTCTGTCTCCAACTTTGAATGACTTCTTGGTTTTGTGTTGATCATGTCAGTCCTTGTATTTCTCATGTGACTTATTCAACGTCTCTTGTACTTGCAAATAGATTTGCATAATCTTATAAAAAAAATGTCTTCTCTTGATGCATATCATGTGAGGTCCTCCCTCACTCCTCCTTGTTAACCATATACAACATCCAAGGGTGAAGGTGGAAAATATCTAAAGAAAGTTTCAAAAGGTGACTTACCAATAGAAGTGTGAACTGCAATATTATATGATTGTTATATGTAGATTATATTTTCATCCCAAGTCTTCATATTCTTCTTATTGTAACCCCTTGGAATTTGTACCAAATTCATGTTGTCTACTTGTTTCTACCCATATGTTTGTGGATGGAATGTTGTGGATATCTTAAAATTAGTGTCTATATTCTCCCACATTGTAGTCCAAAATGCACTGAGAAATCTAGTATCCATGTTTGATATATGTTCCTTGGTATCCCAAACTACACACAGACTTGTTCAAAGAAAATGTTGGCTACTTTGTGTCCTCTGATAGTATTTTTACAAGGAATTAGAATCCACATATTGTTGAACCTATCAACTACCACAAATAGATAGCCATGTCCCATCCTGGTTATTGGTAAACCTCCCAAAAAAATCATGGAAATTATTTCCCAAGGTCGAGTGGGTATTGTTAAGGGATGGTATAGACCTTGATTCCTATTACTTGGCTTGATGGTACAACTAAGTAGAAATCATCTAATACACCATGCTACATATTATTTCATTCTAGGATAGTACACATACCTCCATAAGTTGGAAATTGTCTTCCCAACACCAAATTTCCTACAACATTGGAAGTGTGAGCCTATCTGAGAAGCTATAGTTGTTCACCTTTCGGCACACAGAGCTTGTCAAGATTGTGAGTAACCCATTATAGGAATGATATTCAACCTTTTTGTTGCGTTCTTCTATATGATTTTTCCTTGTAGCTACTGAAACACCTCATTCAAGTCCTCATGTTTTTGTATGCCTCTCTCAGACATTTCTAGCAATGAAAACCATGCCTCAAACAGAGATCATATGAGAAATTTATGCCTCCCACAAGTTGACCTACCTTGTTTACCACCATGATACTAGTGGATTCCATGTCATCCCTCCCTTACTCAAATATGTGGGGCTAGCCATGTGTGTATTTTCGAAAATATTCTAGAAGGTCCAAACCTTATCACTAATTGAGGGTTGAGAAAGTCAAAACCCTACCCCAATATGGCTATTGGGCTATGTTAAGTATCGAGTCTCTAGGAGTAGAATCAGTTCCATTCTTTAGAATTGTATTTGTTTCATAGTTGAGCAAAGAACCTGTGAGTGGTATTTTTTTGAGAGAATAATAGAGGAGGAGAGATATTTTGGCAAGCATATAGGTTATAGTGTCAAAGGAAACTCCATAGAGAGTGACTCTTTCTCTGTAATTGCATTCGAAGAAAAGAGGTCATAGCGACCTCATATTCTAGCTAGGTTTTCTCTTGTATTGAGTTTCCCATGTTATAACTTGTGTTTCTTTATGGATGGTGTGTCATTATTTATTTTTGTTCTCTATTTTTTTTATTTCAACTGTTCCATACATTTAAGTAGAAAACCAGTAATTAAAGAATGTGGTATCTAAAGGAAATTAACCTTCACAGTAAAGATTCCAGTAATTTTATTATATATGTTGTAACAATCTATCTAGAGGAATATCCACAACAATTTAAATATAGAGTCGACTTTGTTTCAAATAACTTATACGCATTTCACAATCATGTGGGTAAAGAAGAATTATTTGATCTATATATTTTTGTCACTTTTTGGCTGTTCATTGGTCCTAAAATTATGACTATTTTCCTAAGTTTAGAATTCCATTGGTGTGTGTGTTCACTCCATAGGTAAAAATATTGATCTTAACCTAAATAACAACTAGTCCAAGTTCACAGTTCCACAACAACAAAAACCCTTTGCATACCCCTTTGAGATATTGTAAGGATTTTATATAAATTACTCAATTATGATATTAAGAAGATAATCATAAGATTAAGATGTTGGCTCAAGAAAAAAATCATTATTGATATATTTTCTTCAAAAATATGCATATTTTCACAAAACCATAAGCTAATATCAATATTTTCTAGGAACAAAGAAAAATAGAAAATGCATGCCATATGAAGCATATAAATGATTTGAAACAATGTAACATAATAAATACATGGGTGTGAGGAGACCTAGTGGAACATGTTGTATCAATTGTTGCATCAAGTGTGAGAAAATAGGTGTATTCCCATGTGAAGGGAGGTGTTTCATCTATTAGGAGTTGTACATGCCAAAAAATCAAAGATAATTACTCATACTTTAAAGTTATGTTTTCCAAATATTTGTTAATTTCAAAATTAAATACATAAGTAATGAAAATATTAAAAAAATGTGTCATACTAACCTCGTCCAAGAAACTATATCAAATAAGATCCTCTATTGGGATATGACAAGTATTTCCACAATCAAAGAACCAATGTGAAACTATTGCATTGGAACCAAAATATCCAGGTTGATTTGAAGGCCCCACACTTATTGTTCTAAGATCATCATATGATGGTTCTCAATGAGAAGATATTTCCACAATCAAAGAACCAATGTGAAACTATTGCATTGGAACCAAAATATCCAGGTTGATTTGAAGGCCCCACACTTATTGTTCTAAGATCATCATATGATGGTTCTCAATGAGAAGATTCCATGAATGCAGTATGTTGAACTATACTACATGTCAGGGACAATATCACAATACTAGTGGCATGAATCATATCTTTGAGATGAGCTGGCTCGATGGAGTGGTGGTTAGGAAATTTCCTAGGAGTGGGTGGACCTACTAATGGATTATTATTGGTGGTTTATCTATCATGAGAAAATCCAACACCAACACCTTGGAATTATTCAATGCCGAAATAATTCATGTACTAGAGACATAGATTGAACTCAACCCATGAGTTCTGAATAAAATACAAGGGAACCTCCATGATATTGCAGGGAGGTTTATCAAATACCATAAACCATCAATACATCCAATTGTCTCCCCATGTTGGGAATGTGTACTAGTCCATGCAAAGATGCCTCTTTCTTGGATCAGGCAATTGGTTACTTTTAATGTCAATGAACAAATAAACAATTCTCTCTTTTCTTATATTCAATTTTTTACCTCTTCCTTACTAATTCCAATTGAGTAGTACTCTGTCATCCTAGAAATATATTGTAATATCCTCCGATTCTAGAAAATTAAATTCTAAGTGAATTTTGAAATAAAATTTTGTTTTTGGAAAATTCGGATTTGGAAATTATTTTCAATTATGGAAAATTCGAATTTGGAATTTTGGATTATGTAATTAATTATTTGATGACTGTTGGGAAAAGATTTGAATTGTCCAATTGTCCTCTTTTATTGGAAACATGTATGAGAAAACCTTTTAATAAATTTAATGTTGGAAGACAAATGGAACAACTAGGTTAAAAATAGTTGATCATGACTCCATGAGTGGGGAATAGGTTTGAGTTACCTTAGGGCTGATATTTAAAAGTGGTAGAAGTTGAATTTGACCACTAGCATCCCTTAAAAATCAGAGATTTGTAAATCTGTGAATTTCCCCAAGGAGGGAAAGGAATGAAAGACCTAGGAACAAGAATATATAAAACATATGTGGGAGGAAGGACGTAGCCTAGTATGTTGAAGAATTGAGAATTATTTGTTGTTATGATCATTGATAGTGTGAGGCAAATCATTTTATGATTTGTTGATGGTGACTAAATCTAAGGAGGATAATTCATTTCACCCTTATGGACTCATGGTCAGGCTAGGGGGTGATCAGGACAAGTGATTGTGGTTGTTTTGTTCTACGATTGGGTGCAACGTGGTTGTTCCATTTGTTTCCCAGCATCATCTTTTTCATATATGCAATTTCAACTGTGTATTTAAATTTGGTACTATGCTAATGATGTTAGTATTTATACAGTTGTTTCCATATCTTTGTTATTGCATTTATAAACAAATATGTTTGAAAGAACTGTATAGCCATGTTAGTGATATGGTTGCCACTATGTAAAATAGTTGCGGTTATTAGCAGTGTAATATATATATATATCCAATACCCAATATCAAATGTTACAGTTTTTTATTTCCTTGAATACCCGAACTCCCTATGTACATGAAACAAAAACTTCACAAGGACTAGTGGATGAAGATGGAACCCGAATACATTTTTTGGATAGGCCATGTACTTTTCCAAGTGCATGGAGATTCCTTCCAAACCTGCAACAAACAGATGAATCAATTTAGTAACTTACTAATGTACAAAACTGTTAAATATGCATCAAATTAAAGAATTGAATTACTTAACTTGGGTTTCGATGCTGGTAAGGAGCATCCTCGTTGACTTGCAAAGCCATCAATCCAATATAGAGAAGGGAAGTGGGTGTGTTGTTCACCTGATGGGTTCCCTCACAAGACAAAAGGGGCCCATCATCATTGTATACTTGCGAAATTATTATCAATTGCGTAAGCAGAAAACATAAGTAATCTTTCATTTGAGAACATAAATCTTGATAACCTGTAGGATATAATTTTATAAAGTAAAAATATTGACAAAGTAAAATGGATACCCACATAAACGATATATATTAACCAGATAATAGTACTTTGGAGAATATTTTAATTAAACTTCATACAGAGGGCTGAAATATTGTGAGACAATTATTTTCAACAAAGCTACTTTATAACACAGGTGAATAAATGAATTTAACAATTCCATAAGTATTAATTTGAAGAAAGTGTACAAGAGAAGACTCGTTACGAAGAGACAAAGAATTTTGTAATGAATTTATTAAAATTAAACAGAGATCAATTTGTTTAATACACACTGAGCTCTAAAAAATTAATTGATTTCAAATTTAAAAAGAATGTAGAGAGAGATATGACTCTGTGAAAGTCTAATTTAAAGCACACGGAACCATTTAAAAGGAAATCCCTTCGATTTCGGCCCCAACAATGACAAGGTATCCAAGTGCATGCAAGTAACAGGCCCGACCTTTGATTAATTCTGGAAAATCGTAAATCTAACCAAGCAAGGATATATAATATTTTTTGAATGGGTTAAGTATTTAACCAACATATTATACGTCTATCAAATGGCCATGATATTCTTAGAAGTGATAGAGAAATTATGTCCTCTTGATAGAGGAACCCTATTTCTTTTAAATCGGCTCTTATACCTCTATCAAATGGCCACAAAATTTTAGTAGTGATAGAGAAACTTTGTCCTCTCAATAGAGGCACCTTATTTTATTTTAATTGACGCATATAATCTCATTCGAAGATTATTATTTCCTTTCAACGAATGAGGGTATTTTTGTCTCCTAAATTATAGATTAAATACTAATTTACATAATGCAAGTGAAGTATGGTTTTGGTCAAATGAAAGGATGGGGCATGGGGATATTTAGAAAGTCTTTATCAAGACTGCACGTTAGATTACAATCTGATAGTATTTTTCCTACACAGTAAGTTATCGCTTATATAGTGAGATTCCAACAAGAGACACTTACATAGTAAGCTACGATTAAAAAACGCGGGGCTATGTTGTTGTACACACCCAAAACCAAACAAAAGATTACAAGGATTTAGATTTTTCGACAATGGGGTGAACGGGGAGGAAATCGAAGGGTTACGGTATCGAAGACTGATAGCTTTTGAAAGAAAATCACAGAACCCAAAATGGGTGTTGAATTGTGTAGAGAAACCTTCAAACACGGTATCTTTATAATGAAATGGGGACATGGAAAGCACAATATCGTTATAATGGAAAGGGGACACGGAAACCACATTGTGCAGAGAGACCTCCAAAACACAGTATCGTTATAACAGAATGGGACATGGAAACACAATAACATTATAGTGGAGATGGGACATATAAAACACATTGTGCAGAGAGCCCTTTAAAACACAGTATCATTATAATGGAGAGTGGGACATGGAATTACATTATACATAGCTCGACCAACACAGTAAAATATTTCTTAAGGAATGCGCAATATAAATAAGTATTTGGGACAAAGAGATCTCATAATACAAAGAGCACATTCATAGAAAAACTCCAGGCTAAATCAAATTAAACAAAGGAACATATTCCTTCCAAACACAAACCACTATATTGAATTGACAAGTATGGGGAATATGATACACAGAGGGAGGGATCTTACCATGCACAATATGAGATTAATATTTGAAACCACCGACCTCCACGCTATGAAAGAAAACCGGCTAAGTTCCTTGCTACCAGTTCTACCCAGAGAGCCAAGAGGATAACTCAAAGACAATGGTCATCTTTTCCTGGAGAATTGGTCTAACACCATGTGACTACCATGCTACCATAGTCGCATAAACCTAGCATTGCAGGAGAGAATCACAGAGAAAAAAATATATGGAATGAATGTGAAGGGTAATGGCATTGTGTGTCTCTCGATAGTAGAGAAGGATGGAAGGTACGCCACCCTCTCACTGCCATGTGAATTAAGTCGAGGTGGAAATTCTATTATGGCTCCTCCCTACAAAACATCAGACCTGGGGATCAAAGGTGACCTACCACCATTAATGGCTATGACCAACTTAATGCCCAAGGCTAGGTTCGATTGTCCAATGTCCGGTCCTTTAATTTATTCTCATTTTGTGTATAGACCATAACTTTATGGGTAATGCGGACCAATGTTACATGTAAACATGGTTATGACTGTTGTTTCATTATAAGTTTTATTTCAAATTGGTAGAACCACTATGGAACATTACAAGCCCTAGTGCGGAAGTTCGAACTTAGTGGGTTATGACCTAGGTCCATTTCAATGTATGCTAGTGTTCAAGATTTGAATTACATAAAGTGTATATAGTGTATAGTGTATAGGTTTTTAATTTATATGAATGGGTTGCACAGGTTAGTCCTAGGCTATGTACATTGACAGACCTAGCCATTATTATATTAACATTACAATGTTAATGCTACTAGCGATGCCTAATGGAAAACGGTGTATGGATCTTAATATCTCTTGCAAAACTTTTATAAGGAGTTATAGCAAGGATACACTTTCCAGCTATATAAATTGACTCGTTTAATATTTAATTATTCTTGTGTCATGATATTTGTTGGGAATAATAGACGATAGTTTTCCCCATTTAATTTTTTATTTATTTATGAAATTTGGGGTACATTACATATCGTATCATAGTTTTAGGTTATAACTATTGGACCTCAAGGAAGCACCATAATTTTGTTTTGTTTCCTTGAAGAGAATATAACAAACACATTTTTTGTTACAAACAGAAAAACAATTTGTCTCTTGTGAAAATGTCAACACAGAATGAGGAAGGAAACAAACCTGAAGGGAATCAAAACCATGAACTTCCTAGAGACCCAAAGCATATCAGTGAAGGAAGTTCAGCCACTCAATTATTGGAAATGATGTGAAACATCATCGTGGAATTACAAGGATTTAAAGAAGATAACAAAAGGTTGGAGAAATCACAGGAAGATCAACTCAAAATAAATGAAATGTTTCTATGCAGTATAGTAACAAAGAAAATTCTAAAGGACAATGAAAAATAGGAAGAGGTCAGCAAAATTCCTCTAATAATTTTGGTCATGAAACAAAAAAAGAGGATAGTTCTTATGAAGACACACACATGAAAGAAAACAAAGCATCTATAGGAAGAAAAAGAAAATAAGTGGACCACCTAGAAGGTGAATTCAAGAAAATAAAACCTTCCACATTTGATGGAGGATCAAAGACTAGTGAGGAGGTTGAAGCATGGTTACTAGATATAAAGAAATACTTCCATATTTACAAATACTCTAGTAATATGAAATTCAGAATGGCCATTTACAACTTAAAAGGAAAATCTAGTATATGGTGGCAAGACCTGAAATTAGCCAAGGGATTGAAAGAAAAACAAATGGAAAGGTCAGATTTTAAAAATTATTTCAAGAAGAAGTACTTATCAGAAATATTTTACGAAAGAAAAACTAAGGAATTCTACGAACTACGACTAGGACAAATGGCCATGGACAATCTGATAAATACATTTCTATATATGTTGAGGTTGGTACCATACATAAAAGAGCACAAAGTAAAGATACAAAGGTTCTTGAGATGTCTAGCACAGTGGTACAAGCAAAGAATTGAATTTGGCAATCCTAAGTCTTTAAATGGAGTGTTTAGAAAGGATTGAATGTGTTATGATCAATACAAACAGAGATATGAAATTCCCAAGGCATGGAAAGACAAGAAACATGACAGAATGAATCGGCGTAAGAAAGGATTCCAACTAGCCCCTTTCCATAATATGGTGAAAGGTTTCCAAAAGAAGGATTACCATTCAAATACACAGAATGCCCAAGCGAGAAATAAACCAGTTAACCTAGGAGTCAAGAAGTTTGGGGTCAACCCCAGAGAACCTTTGAAGTGTTGGGAGTGTGGAGAACCCCACTTGAGGAGAAATTGATCACGCTTAAATCCCAGAGCAAGAACTTCATTCCATAACCTTCAAGAGGCTTCAACAATTGGAGATATTTGTAGAAGTGTGCATAAAATCAATGCAGCTCTGGATGGAAAACAAGCAGATCATCAATCCACTATTGTGGAAGTTGAAGGTAAAATTCATACCTACAATATCTCTATATTAATTAACCCATGAGCTAGTTAGAGTTATATTACTCCATCTTTAGTTGAATTGAACAAGTTAAAGAAGGTAAAGCATGCTAAGTCATGGTTAGTGTAGTTAGCAATAGGGACCAAAAGAAAAGTAACAGATTTTATTTATGACTCTGAACTAAGCATACATGGTCAAAGTAAAAAGTTACATATGAACATATTACCTTTGGGATCTTACGATTTAATCATTGGAATGGACTGGTTAGAGAAATATAAAGTGATATTAAACTATAACAAAAAGTTGTTTTTGTACAGAGATGAAAATAACACAATTAGAATGGTACAAGGATTCAAAAAAAGAGTTTCTATTAGGAAATATCATGGATGAAATTTAAGAAATGTATGAACAAAGGTTGCCAAATTTATGTTGTAAAAGTTACTAACCTCCTAAGGGAAGAAAGTAAACTAAGTTTAGAAGAATTTACAGTCCTATGTGGGTTCAACGATATATTTGTAGATGAAATACCAGAACTACCTCCAAAGAGAGAGATATATTTCTCTATCGATCTACTACATGGATTTGCCCTGGTATCCAAGGCGCCTTATAGAATGAGCCTACCCAAATTAACAGAACTAAAAATTTAGTTGCAAGAATTACTGGATAAGAAATATATCAAACCAAGTGTTTCACTTTGGGGAGCACCAGTTTTATTCATTAAGAAGAAATATGGGACTTTGAGACTGTGTATTGACTATCAACAACTGAATAAAATGATGATTAAGAATAAGTATCCCTTAACTAGAATTAACGATCTCTTTGACCAAGTTGGAGGACAAACGATCTTCTCTAAGATAGATTTAAGGTCTAGTCATCACCAATTCAGAATAAAGGATGAAGATATAAATAAAAAACGCTTTTAGAACACGTTATGGACACTATGAGCTTGTCGTAATCCCATCAGACTTACTAATGCACCAACAACCTTTATGTGCTTGATGAATAGTATATTGAGCCAATATCTGGATAAATTTGTGCTAGTTTTTATTAATGATATTTTAGTTTACTCAAAAATAGAAGAACATGAAGAACATCTTAAAATAGTATTGCATACTTTAAGGGATACTTATAAGTGTGAATTATACCAAAGAAAAATATTGTACTTAGGACACGTAATATACGAAGATGGTATTGCAGTTGATCCAGAAAAGATAAAAGTCGTTATGGAATGGCCTATCCCTAAGGATGTAGCAGACATCAAATCATTTCTGGTAATTACTGGTTATTACTGTAGATTTATCGAAATATTTTCTAGGATTGCATATCTGATTACATCACTACATAAAAAGAGAAGAAATTTACTTGGTCACAAAAGTGTCAAGACATCTTTGATAAACTAAAAATATTTTTAACTACAACACCTGTCCTAAAGGTAGCAGACCCCGATAAATAGTTTACAGTTTGTGTGGACACAATCAAAGAGGGATTAGGAAGTGTGATAACACAAGATGGACACGTCATATGTTATGAATCATGTAAACTGAAAGAACATGAACGAAATTATGTGACTCACGATTTAGAATTAGCAACTGTAATTCATGCATTAAAAATGTGGTGACATTATTTAATGGGAAGAAAATTTATGTTACTAACCGACAACAGTGGTGTAAAGTATTTATTCAGTCAACCAGATCTCAATGCAAGGCAACCAAGATGGTTGGCCTTTTTAAGTGAGTTTTATTTTGAGGTACGACACATCAAAGGTAAGAAAAACAAATTTGCAGATGCACTAAGTCAAAGGACTAACAGACTCTATGATATAAGTATCAGCAAAGAAGAAAATGATATCAAATAGAGAATAAAATATGCAAAAAATAATGACAAAAATTACATTAAAACAACAACAAAATTGCAAGGAAATGCAGAAAAACTGAACAGAACAGATCTACGTATAGATAAAAATGGCCTGTTAAGGTTCAAAAATAGGCTATATGTACCTAATTATGTATTGCACAAAAATTTGTATTCTGGTCACTGAGGATACCAGAAAATGATAACAACCTTCAGAAAACAAAAATTATTGGCCTAACATGAAGAATGGAACAACAGAATATTTGTCTAAATGCTTAGATTTTCAACATGTAAAGGTTGAACATCAACATCCAGTAGGTCTGTTACAACCTCTACCTATACAAGAATGGAAACGGGAGATCATCTTGATGGACTTCATCACAGGTTTTCATAAGACTCAAAGACAAAATGACTCGATTATGGTAGAGATTGATAAACTAAGTAAATATGCACATTTTATGCCTATGAAATCTAATTATAAAGTGATTAATATCGTTGAAATATTTATGAAAGAAATATTTAGATTGCATAGACTTCCTAAGATGGTGATTTCCGATAGAGATGTCAAATTTATGTCAATTTTTTGGAAAGAATTGTTTGCAAGATTGGATACTAACCTGAATTTCAGAACAAAATACCATCCACAAATAGATGGGAAAAAAGAATGAATAAACCATATTATCGAAGACATGTTTTGAATGTACGTAAGGACAAAACCAACTGAGAGGGGAGAGTACATGCACTTAGTTGAATTTGCTTACAATAATGGCTATCAAACATCAGCTAAGATGAGTCCCTTAGAAAAATTATATGGAAGAAAATGCACAACCCTGATTAGTTGGGATAATCCAGTTGACAAGATTATGGTAGGACCGAAAATGCTCCAAGAATTTGGAGAGAATGGTAAAAAGAGTACAACAGAACTTAAAAGAGGCCCAAGACCAACAGAAAAGAATGCAAATTTAAAAAGAAGACATCAAGAATTTCAAATTGGGGACCATGTATATGTAAAAGTCAAATCAAGAAGGATCTCTCTAAAGCTAGGAAATTCTTCAAAGTTGGCACCAATATTTTGTGGCCCCTTTGATATTTTAACTTGAATCGGACCCGTGTCATATCAACTAGCACTTCTTGCAAATTTAAAATTTCATAATTTTGTTCATGTTTCATTACTAAAAAGGTATATTCATGATCCTAATCACATCATTGATTGGAACATGGTGCAGGTGGAACCATAAGGTGAGTTCCAAGTGGAACCTCTATGCATTCTAGACAAGAAAGAAAAATTACTACAGAACAAAGCCATTGCCCACGTAAAAGTGCAATGGAAGCACTTTAGTCCTGAGGAGGCCACTTGGGAATTGGAAGAATATATGTTAAAATATTATCCAACCCTATTTTGAAAGAGGGATGAACACTGAGGACAATCTTGTACTTAAGGGGGAGAGGATGTAATATCCTCAAATTTTAGAAAATTAAATTCTAAGGGAATTTTGAAATAAATTTCCGTTTTTGGAAAATTCAGATTTGGAAATTATTTGTCATTTAAGGAAAATCTGAATTTGGAATTTTAGATTATGTAATTAATTATTTTATGATTGTTGGGAAAATATTTGACTTTCCCAACTATCCCATTTTATTGAACACATGTATGAGACAAACTTTTAAGAAATTTAATGCTGGAAAACAAATGGAACGGGCACATTAAAAATAGTTGACCATGACTCCATGAGTGGGGAATAGGTTTGAGTTACCTCATAGATGATTTTTACAAGTGGAAGAAGTTGAATTTGACCACTAGCAGCCCCTAAAAATTAGGGATTTGTAAAGTTGTGGATTTCCCCAAGGAGGGAAAGGAATGAAAGACCTAGGCACAAGAATATATACAACATATGTGTGAGGCAAGACACGGCTTAGTATGTTGAGGAATTGAGAATTGTTTGTTGTTATGAGCATTGATAGTGTGAGGCAAATAATTTTATGATGAGTTGATGGTGACCAAATCTAAGGAGGATAATTCAGTTTTCCCTTATGGACTCATGGTCAAGCTAGGGCATGATCAAGACAAGTGATTGTGGCTATTATGTTCTACGATTGGGTAGAACATGGTTGTTCCATTTGTTTCCCAGCATCATCTTTTTTAGATATGTAATTTCAGTTGTGTATTTAAATTTGGTACTATGCTAAAGATGTTAGTATTTATACAGTTGTTTCCATATCTTTGTTATTGCATTTATAAACAAATTTGTTTGAAAGAATTGTATAGCAATATTAGTGATATGGTTTCCACTATGTAAAACAGTTGTGGTAGTATGTTATTAGGAGTGTAATATATATATATATATATATATATATATATATATATATATATATATATATATATATATATATAAACATAACTACTTTATCATTGCTATTGTTATGTGGCATAAAGAATAACAGTCTTAATACATGTTTTTTCAAATATGATAGGAAGAAATTTGATACAACAGAGTACCAATCTTGTGACAAAAATTGATATACATTTTATTACCATCAATATATCTGGGATCAAATGTTACAGTTTTTGAGTTCCTTGAATACCCGACCTCCATTTCTAGATGAAACAAAAACTTAAAAAAACTACATAAGTTTGTCTATGAATACTCGCAAGGAATGGTGGATGAATATGGAACCCGAATACCTTTTGTGGACAAGCCACGTACTTCGCAAAGTGCATGAGGGTGCCTTCCAAACCTACAAAAAAAATGAATGATTTTAGTAAATTACTAATGTATGAAATTGTTAAATATGCATCAAATTAAAGAATTAAATTACTTGACTTGGGTTTCAATGCTAGTAAGGAGAATCCTCGCGGACTTGTGAAGCCATCAATACAAGACAGAGAAGAAAAGTGGGTGTGTTGTTCAACTGATGGGTTCCCTCATAAGACAAAAGGGACCCATCATCAATGTATATACTTGCGAAATTATTATCAATTGCTTAAGCAGAAAACATAAGTAAGCTTTCATTTGAGAACATAAATCTTGATAACATGTAGGATATAAGTTGATAAAGTAAAAAGATTGACAAATTAAAATGGATACCCACATAAACAATATATATTAACCAGAGAATAGTACTTTGGATAAGAGTAATTAAACTTCTTACAGAGGGCCGAAATATTGTGAGATAGTTATTTTAAATAGAGCTACTTTATACTACATGAGAGTAAATGAATTTAACAATTCCATAAGTATTACTTCAAATAAAGTGTACAAGAGAAGACCCGTTATGAAGAGCCAAAGAATGTTGTAACGAATTTATTAAAATTAAACATAGGTCGATTTGTTTAATACACAATGAGCTCTAACAAATTAAACAATATCACAGCATGAATAAATTTAACAAGAATTTAGAGCGAGATACGACTCTATGTGATTCTAATTTGAAGTACACATAACAGTTTAAAAGGAAATCCTTGCGAGTTTGGCCCCAGCCACGACAAGGTATCCAAGTGCATGCAAGTAACAGGCCCGACCTTTGATGAATTTTGGAAAATCATAAATCTAACCAAGAAAGGATCTATAATATTTTTCTGAATGGGTTAAGTATTTAACCAACATCTTATACCTCTGTCGAATGGCCACAGGGTTCTTAGCAGTGACAGAGAAACTTTTTCCTCTTGACAAAGGCACCCTATTTCTTTTAAATAAACTCTTATACCTATGTCGAATGGCCACATGATTTTAGTAGTGACAGAGAAACTTTGTCCTCTCGATAGACGCACTCTATTTTCTTTTAATCAATGCATATAATATCATTCAAAGAGTATTATTTCCTTTCAACAAACGAGGGTATTTTTGTCTCCTAAATTACAGAGTAATTATTAATTTATAGAATGCAAGTTAAGTATGGTTTTGGTCGAACAAAAGGATGGGGCACAGGGCTATTAGGAAAGTATTTATCAATCCTTCTCGTTAGATTACAATCTGATAGTATTTTTCCTTACACAGTAAGCTACCACTTATAGAGTGAGCTGCCAACAAGAGATGCTTACACAATAAGATACCATTAAAAAATGCGGGGGTATGCCGTTGTACAGACCCAAAACCAAACAAAAGCTTACAAGGGTTTAGGGTTTTCGACCACAGGTGAACAGGGAGGAACCTTGAGGGTTACGGTCTGGAATACCGATAGCTTTTGAAAGAAAATCATAGAACCTGAACTGGGTGTTTAATTGTGCAGAGAACCCTTCAAAAACAATATCGTTATAATGGAATAGGGAAATGGAAAATGTTGTATCGTTATAACAGAAAGGGGACACGAAAACCACATTGTGCGGAGAGCCCTTCAAAACACAGTATAGCGAAGAATGGGACATGGAAACATAGTAACGTTATAGTGAAGATTGGACATGGAAACCACATTATGCAAAGAGCCCTTTAAAACATAGTATCGTTATAATGGAGAGTAGGACATGGAATTACATTATACAAAGCTCAACCAACACAGTAAAATATTTCTTAAGGAATTCTTAATATAAATAAAGATTTGGGGCAGAGATCTCCCATAATATAAAGAGTGCGTTGACAACAAAACTATGGGTTAAATCAAATTAAACAGAGGAATGTCTTCCTTCCAAACAAATATGAAACCACTATATTGAATTGAAAAATATGGGGAATATTATACACATAGGGAGGGAGCTTATCGTGCACAAGACGAAAGTAATATTTGAAACCAGTGACCTCCACATTGTGAAAGAAAACTGACTAAGAACCTTGCTACCAGTTCTACCAAGAAGTTTGAAAGGAAAACTCAAAGACAGTGGCCATCTTTTCATGGAGAACTCGTCTAACACCCTGCGACTACCATGCTACACATTCACATAACCCTACCATTGTGGGAGAAAAACACAGAGAAAGAAATGTATGGAATGAATGCGAAGGGTAATGGCACCACCTGCCTTAGGATAATGGATAAGGATGGATGGTACACCACCCTCTCATTGCCATGTGAAGTCAGTTGAGGTGGCAAGTTTGTATTGGCTCCTCCCTACAAAACTTCAGACCTAGAGATCAAAGGTGACCTACCATCATTAATGGATACGACCAACTTAATTTCCAAGGCTAGGTTCGATTTCCTGGTGCTTGGTCCTTTAATTATTTATCGTTTTTTGTACACACCATAAGTTTATGAGTAATGTGGACCAGTGTTACATGTAAACAGGATTTCGATTGTTGTTTTATTATACGTTTATTTCAAATTGGTAGAACCACTATGGAACATTACAACCCCTAGCGCGGAAGTTCAGACTTAGTGGGTTAGGACCTAGGTCCATTTCAATGTATGCTAGTGTTCAAGATTTGAATTACATAAAGTGTATTTAGTGTATAGTGTATAGGTTTTTAATATATAAAGTTCCTTGTTATATATTTTATAAATATTGGTAGGACTTATATGAATGGGTTTCACAGGTTAGGCCTAGGCTATGTATCTTGAGAGGCCTAGCCATTATTATATTAACATTACAATGTTAATGCTAGTAGCGGCGCCTAATGGAAAACGGTATATGGATATTAAGATCTCTTGCAAACCTTTTAGAAGGAGTTATGACAATGACACACTTGCCAGATATATATATTGACTTGTTTAAGATTTAATTATTCTTGTGTCATGACATTTGTCGGGCATAATAGACGATTATAATTCTGTTTAAATAGATTATAATGTATAATCTTATTATACATTTGCGATCTTAAAATCCACACACACCAGATAGTGGGCTTGGGAGGTCAGCGTAATCCAAACTGTCAGAGACGTCAGACTTCCTACGACCAAGGACGAGAATTGCGACTCCACAATCTTTATCATCTTCTCGACTGCAAACTTCGGGGTTTTTAAGCATCGAAATTAGAAGTTGTCAAAAAGGAAGATGAGGAACGGGCCCGCCCACCGCCTCCATGAGAAGATTTGGTGTTTTGGGACCGGAGCACCATCTTCGTAGAGGGAGGCAGACCGAGGGAGACTTGAAGAGCATTCATTCATTGCTTCTTCCTTCAAGTATATCCAACTTTTGGCTGCGACAAACCCCACTAAAATATATGGTGAGTGCCTTTGAAGGAACTGTTTTCGAGCTTCCCTCATGAAGATTTAAGTATTGCTCTATTCCGATTTATATATCAGCTATATCTGGATGATATCTTCCAACATAGGCATTGCTCCATTTCTTCACTCAGCTTAGTTGCAGAGCTGTTCTTCTTCAATATGGCTGTTACAATTACGGAGGCCTCGATGGTGCTGCTGGTGATAATCGTTTCCATCTGCATCGGATCAGGATCTCGTCGGGCCGATGCAATGACAGTCCTGAGCAAGGATTACTACAAGCAAACGTGCCCAAGTGCAGAGACTGTGATAAGGGATACCATACGCAACGCCACCCAGTTCGACCCTAAAATCCCTGCTCGCATTCTACGAATGCACTTCCACGACTGCTTCATTCGGGTATTTGCTTTATATTTTGATATCTCCCAGCTGAATCCAAAAGTTTTCAATGTTTTTAATCACATTTACCTCAGGCTTGGCTTCCACTAGTATTTCATCGAATTCCTGATTAGTGTAGAGCTTGTAGGTATAAAAATCATGTCAGTTGCACATTTATCGGATTAGAGTAGAATAGAATATGGAATTTTTGTTAGAATATATAATTTAGAGGGTTTGTATAAGTCTCGACACTAAAGGCATGATGCTAATTTGATAACATAGTTAACTCGTATAAATTCATTGACTTCGAGCAGAATGATAAAATTCTCAATGTTTTGTAATCTATTTGGACCATCAACGTTTTGTAATCTATTTGGACCATCAACACATCAACAAATGGAAGATTAGTTGATTTCTAGTTTTTTTAACCTAAATGGCTACGGTTGAGTATTGACATTGGCGTTGGCGTAAATGAGTGCAGGGGTGCGATGCATCGGTGCTGTTAGACTCCACTCCAAGCGATCAAGCAGAGAAAGACGCGCCACCCAACGTCTCACTCCGCGCCTTCTACGTTTTAGATGATGCCAAGA
>ML784982.1:37446-47834 GCA_009831015.1 Picea engelmannii | reverse complement strand
TATATATATATATATATATATATATATATATATATATATATATATATATATATATAAAATAGACTTTCAATTTGATATTTATATTTCATTTTAAAGATATCTTATTAATTAAGTAATATGATATTTTACTTATTCCAACAACTTTAACCATCTTGTCATTATAAGGAAAAAAACTAATTAGGGAAGATCTTAGTGGAACTCACGAGGCTTAGTGTACCATCATCATCATATTAATTCTTATCATTCAATCATTATTAAATATATTCTTATATATCTATATCAATACATATGCCAATCAATAATAAATGGGTTTGTTTACTACATGGTGTGGTTAAATTTATTTGTCACGTCAATATATCAATACATATGCCAATCAATAATAAATAGGTTTGTTTACTACATGGTGTGGTTAAATTTATTTGTCACGTCAATATTTGTATTTGAAAAAGGTTGATATTTTTTTAACCTACATTGGTGCACATGATACGTGATAGGATTAAGGGTTACCAACTAGTGTGGTTAAATATATTTGACTTAATAACAAGGTTTTGTTTTGAAAAAATGACCAATATTTTTAAAAACATATTTTAATCTACCTCAATGGATGCAATATGTTTATGCACCAATGTGGTTAAATATATCCAGTGTATCAACACCATTTTGTATTTTGAAAAAATGAACGTTATGTTTTATAAAATATTTTAACCTATATCAATGCATATGGTAGGATTATGCTGAATTTATTTGGAAGGCTCACAAGAAGTTTTTTTTTAAATAATATTCTTAGCACCATGAACATGGTATTGCATGAATTAGTGTGTATATTGGTTATATAAGCACAATCATCTATCGTTTTAAATGGTTCTTTACAATATTTGATTTTTTAATTTGAAACTAAAACCAATGCAACTTGTAACATGCATGTTAGTTACTAATAAGCACCATTATGTGTATATACTTTTTATACACCACATGGCAATTTTGTTTTCAGTGTTGACATTTTACAAAATTTGAGTAGGAGAGACAATTTTTTTAATTGTTGTATGTGGTGCATTTAGACATATAAACATACTAGTTCTTGTGATATTAAAGCACATTGGTGTTCCAATATGTTTTAAGCATGTCGAAAAAAAGGCATCTGCTAAAACCTTTGCCTACAAGGGAAAAGTAGTATATTTATTATTATTATTATTATTATTATTATTATTATTTCTATTACATTGTGGTCCCCTTAAGGAACACTTTGTCCTCAAAGGGTAAATAGGATTTGGCTCTCTAGTTGAGGGTGTTTTTTTAGCGACATCATATTTGTCTTTGTCAAGTTATAGAGGCTTGGCTTGATTCTTGATTCAATCACTGGTAATTTTTTTGTCTAATGTATGCACCATATTTTGAAGTCCTTCAACATGTGTTTTGAACATGAAACCTTGATGCTCCTTAGTAACATACTTCCCTTGCTTCTATTGTTGTATGTTTGTTTGTGTTTCTTGCCCTTTTTTCATTAGATCCTAGGTCTTATCAACCTTCCTTAGATGAAATGGAATATATTTGTAGATTTTTTTTTTCAAGAAGTAGTTTCTTTCTCTCAGACCATATCTTCACTTAAATTTTGTGGTATGAATAATATTCATGCTAATGACACTTTTGGTGGTGTTTCATTATTATTGGATTATGAATTTGTATCTTATAGTAATTTTATTTTCCAATTTCGAGACTTATCCTTCCATTCCATTCACCATTTTAAATTAGTGTAATGATGGGTCTTTGCATCTATGTCGTAGAATCCAAGTCTTACCACATCTACAATGATTGTTTTCCTTCTTTTTGTTCCTTTCTAAGTGGAAATATTTACTGTTGTTGTTACTAGGCGCCTTCTTTGTGTAAATGTGTTGTACCTGCACAGAATAGATCTAGCTAAACAATAATACACACATTTGCAGAGAAAATTGGAGAAAGAAGAAGGAGGAGAGAAAGAATGAAAGAATTCTCATTAACTGTTATGAATAATGAATAATTTACACATATATACTCTTTATAACTCAACGAGTGTGCACTGGAGGAGAAACAATGCACCATAGTGGTGTTCTAGAGTGATCTGGACACACACCAGCAATTATAGGAGGGAACTGCCACCTAGTCTAGTCTCTTGGGCAGTTACGGGAGTGAACTGCCACCTAGTTGAGTTAACTAGTCAACTAGTCTCCAGTTAACTGACTAAACAGAGAGTAGTGAGGAGTTAACTCAGGGAATCAAGAGTAATGTGTCAGTCTAGTGATGACACCAAGGCAAGGTCGAATTAGAATGGTGATGATCCAAATGTTGCATGGTGACAAAAACAATGCAGCATCTAAACTCAACTCAACTAGTCAAACTGAAGTGTAACTGAAAGAGAATATTCTCCAGGTGGAATATTCTACCCTAAAATATAGAAGACTGGATAATGACTAATTATGACTAATAAACAAGGAAAAACCTTAGGAAAAAGAAATCCTAGGTGTGTGTGAAGTAACTCCAACACCCCCCCTGAACATCACTATGGTGAAAATAAAGAATGGATCCCGGGAACGAGACCATGTTAGGTACCCAAATACAAAAGATACACTAAAANCCCCCCCCCCCCCCCCCCTCAAGTACAATGTATGAAAAAAGAAGAATTATAGTTGTTAGGCAACTGTGTCCTTCACTCCGAGACGACTTCACAGAGAATGGAAATTCTGCTCCGTTAAGGTCTTGGTGAAGATGTATGTCATTTGTTCTATTGAAGGACAGAGTTGTAAGTCAATGATCCCCTCATGTACTAAGTCCCGGATTTAGTGCATATGGATCTCGATGTGCTTCGTTCATTTCCTTTGAACTAGATCTCTGCAAAACTTCAGAGTGCTCTGGTTGTCACACCATATGACAATCGACCGATGAAACTGAATGCCCAACTTAGTGAGAAAATGTTGTAGCCACATAGCCTGAATGGTTATGTTAACTACACCTATGTACTCTGCCTCGACTAAAGATAGATCAATGGCAACTTACTTCTTGCTTGACCAACATATAGGCCCAGAACCAAGACTAAATGGATAACCAGATGTGGACTTGAGATCAGTGCTATCACCAACCCAGTCGGAATCAATAAACTAGATGAGATCTATTGTAGAGTTTGTTGCATAATGAATCCCAAAGGTGATGGTTCCCTGTACGTATCTAAGGATATGCTTTGCATCTTTCCAATGTAGTTCATGCAGCTCCTGCATGAACCTTGAAATTGCACCAACTGCATATGAGAGGTCTGGTTTGGAGTGTGTGAGATACAACAAGATCCCCACTAGTTGTCTGTATAGTGTGTTGTCAACTAGTGGAGTCTCCCTGCCATCCTCAAGTTTGACTTTTGATAGGAAACGAGTCAGAGAAGACTTGCATTCTGTCATGTAAAATCTCTCAAGGAGATCTCGTGCATACTTGGCCTAAGACAGTTTGATGTCTAATGCATCTTGACTGATCTCAGGTCCAAGGAAGAAGTGTAGTGGACCCATGTCCATCATCAAAAACCTTTCATGTAGAATCCTCTTGACTATATCAATCATTGAAGTCGAGCAATCGATGATCAACAAATCATCAATACACAGAACTAAAATTAGAATTGAATTAGTCATCTTGAGCATGTAGACATTCGGGTCTGATTTACAATGTACAAAGTTCTGGGACAACAGGTAGGAGTCCATCTTGGCATACCATGCCCTCGGAGCCTGCTTGAGGCCAAAAAGGGACTTGTTCAATTGACAAACCAAAGATGATTCCTCCGAATCTGAATCATCAGATTCCTCTAAATCAGAACTCTCATCTGAAGAAGAGTCGGCATGTGCATGCTCATCATCTCGGACAAGTGGAAGACTGAAGGTGTCTGCATGCATCTTCTGACATACATGCGAGACACTTTCCTCGAATTGGGCACTATGCTCAATGATGAGTCGGTCCAAGGAAAGATCAATAAGCCAATATCCCCTCACATCGTTGGGGTATCCAACAAAAATTCACTCAATTCTTTGTGAATCAAGTACCTTCCTCTTTTCAAAGGGAATATGGGCCAATGCACATGAACCAAAAATGAGAAAGTGGGTCACTTTCAATTTGAGTCTGCTCCAAGCCTCATAGTGGGTCTTATCCTTGACAGATCTATGGGGAGATCAATTTTGGATGTATGTTGCAAAATTAAGTGCTTTGGCCCATAGTCTCTGTGGTAGTGACTTTGCATGTAGCATGCAAGATGCCATCTCCTTTAGAGATCTATTTTTCCGCTTAGCAACTCTGTTTTGTTGTGGAGTATAGGGAATTGTGTGCTGCAACTAAATCCCTGCCTCATGGAAAAGATTATGGATCTCATGATTTACATACTCCCCCCCATTATCAGTTCGGAGAGCCTTGATCTTCTTTTCAGACTGTGTCTCAACCAAGTCTTTGAAATATTTGAGGTGTTGAAAGACCTCAGATTTTTTCTTGAGAAAGTAGATCCATGTAAGACGTGAGAAATCATCAACAAAAATGAGAACAAACCTCACTTTGTTGATGGATGGATGCGGAAAAGAACCCATAGGGTCATTGTGGATCATATCTAAAGGTGCGGAAGCTCGCTCAGACTTTCCTTTGTCGAATTTCTCTTGAGGGTATTTCCTGAGAACACATCCCTCACACAATCCCTTGGAGAAATGGATGTATGGTAGACCATCAACCAATATTTTCTTTATAAGTTGTTGCATGTATATGAAATTCAAATGTCCAAACTTTTCGTGTCATATCCTACTACTTTCATCAACATGAGTAACCAGTAAAGTAGAATGAGGTTCAATGAATTTAGAAAAAGTATATAATCTAGACTAATGATTTATCTCAACGGTAGCAACCCTAGAGTTGGTTTTCATTTCGTATATGTCCACGGAATTTGGTCTGAAAATGAATTTATTTTCGGTGTCGGAATTCTCCATCTGATACATGGAGAGAAGGTTGACAGAAAGTTTGGAAACGTGCATCACATTCTCGAAGCTTTCATTGGTGAGTTCAATCCTTCCTTTGACGGTGACTTCAACAGAAGAGTTGCCCCCCATCAGAATAGGAGGACCTTTGCATGCATCCAATGAAGAATACACTGCTTCTGAGGTAGCCATGTGATGTGATTCTCCTGAATCTACGATCCAAGCATCAGGAGAGGAGTTGATTGCAATCAAGGCATGGCTAGAATTGCCTTTCTTAGAATTCGGATCTTCTGGCTTCTTCTTCTTTGCACCCTCGGGGATGCGATCTCCAAGGTTGTTTTGTTGAAGTATTTGAGACATCAGATCTTCTTTTTTTTGCATGCATGCAGATTCTAGATGGAATCCTTTGTGAAAATATGTGGATTTCTTCCCTTTTCTTCCCTTTTCCCTTTTGGATCCAGAGGCATCAATGAAGGGTTTTGTGTACCCTTCCTTATTCGGATGTGTGTGAGCTTTCCATTTATATTTATATTCAGATTTTTTATATTTTTGGCTGCCATCATGCACAGTGAGTGCATGTGCCCTTGGGCCTTTGATTGTGCCCATGTTGATGAGCTTGGTTTTCTCTTGTGTCAGGGATTCGATAAAGTCCTCAAGAGAAGGCATATTCCAGGTGGCTCCAGAGGTGAATCTGACAGTATGGAATGTAGATATGAATACAAATAATTCAGGACCAATCTTGGACAGAATGGTGAGAACCATCTGTTTCTCCCCCTTCTATTTATCAACCCCTCAAGATTTGATTTGTGATAGTAAATCCTTGAATTTGTAAAGAAATCTTGGATATTGTCGAAGCTTTTTGGATCCAATGTGAATAGCTCCACCTCCAGCATGTGTCCCATCATATCATCCTGTTTTCTAAAAATCCCTTCCAAGGTGGTCTAGGCTTCATTGGGAGTCTTACAAGAAGATATTTGAAAAAGGAGATCGAGAGAAACAAGACTACAAATTGTTTCGAGTGCCTCATCCATGCGATTCAAGTACTTGAATTTTTCTATCATTGATGTTCGTTCTGTATCTATATTCAAATTTAACCTACACAACCCTCTGGCTCGAATATGTATGTCTATTTTCTCCTTCCATGAAAAATGGTTGTAAGGTGTAAGAATGAATTCTTTTTGGAAATCCATCTTTCCACTATATTCAATCTTTTGTACCTACAAAACATTTTGGTGTAGCTTTTGCTTAGCAGTCCATCGTCTTTGATACCATGTAAATTTGTTGAACCTACACATAATAGATCTAGCTAAACAATAATACACACATTTTCAAAGAGAATTGGAGAAAGAAGAAGAAGGGGAGAAAGAATGAAATAATTCTCATTAACCGTTGTGAATAATGAATGATTTAGACATGATATACTCTGTATAACTCAATGAGTGACCACTGGAGGAGAAACAATTTGTCGTAGTGGTGGTATAGATTGATCTAGACATGCATCAAAAGTTGTGGGAGTGAACTGCCACCTAGTCTAGTCTCACAGGTAGCTACGGGAGTGAACTACCACCTAGTTGAGTTAACTAGTGAACTAGTCTTTAGTTAACTGACTCAACAGAGAGTAGTGAAGAGTTAACTCAGGGAATCAAGGGTAATGTGCTATTTTGGTGATGATACCAAGGCAAGGTCTAATTAGCATGGTGATGATCCCAATGTTGGATGGTGACAAAACCAATGCAGTATACAAACTCAACTCAACTAGTCAAACTGAAGTGTCAACTGAAAGAGAATATTCTCCAGTTGGACTATTCTCCCCTAAAATATAGGAGACTCGATAATGACTAATTATGACTAATAAAAAAGGAAAAACCTTAAGAAAAAAAAATCTTAGGTGTGTGTGAAGTAACTCCAACACTTTGGAGGTTCAAAAGCCACCTATTTTTTACTAATGAGTTTGATTTCAATATTTTTTTCCTTACTTATATATTCAAATAATTTCTTAAGTCTTGATAGACTTATATCACTACAAATAATGGGTTTTAACCTTAAAATATACATTTTTATTTGTGTATTGTCTATAATATCAAAAGGTCTAATTGTTAGGACTTTCCATTCATGGTTATATTCATTAATTGTCCATGTTTGTTATAAAGGGGTGAACCTATTATAAGCGTCATCTTCTTCATCATCGTGAAATCTCTTAAGAAGATCTTTTATGAACATTTTTCAGTTAACTAAGAAAGCACTAGTTTTCTTTAACCACCTTGTGAACCAATCATAACAATCAACTTCCAAGTATAAGGATGTCATTGATATCTTCTATAATTCATTATCAGGAGGGTTGATAGAAAAAAATCCCCTCAATTTTATTAAACCATATGATATCATTTCGATTGTGTAGTCCATCATATTTAGGTATCTCAATTTTGATAACTCATGTTATCTTAATATCTATTGTAACTTGTGTTTGGTGATGCTAGGACTAGCGACAATATTTGGTGGACCAAGGGTTGTGCAAACAATGACTCTGCCATTTCTCTATGATCATTAATTATCTTTTAAGTTTCATCCTCGTCGTTGTTTCTCATTCTTATTAGGACTTGCCATCATTTTTTGATATCTTCTATTAACTTGTCGATTTTGTTCTCTTTTTCTATTAATTTCTCAAATTTTCCCTCTCCTAACTCTTTTGTCCTTTCTCAAAAATATCAAGGTGGTGTCTTAAGCCATTAACTTCATCCCTACATCAGTTAAAATCGTAGTGTAATAAATCCTTCCAAGTTGACTATGTTCATGACTAGGTTCATGTTCTTAAGAATTTTAACATGCCACATTAACACAAGGATCATTATGAGCAACCAGGTGAGTAAGTCTCCTAAAAAATAAAAACTCTCATGACAAATGGCAATAAAAATATTTTTTGAACTCTAACATTAGCTTCCACATATTGCACAACCTTAATAGCCAAGCGTTCTTCTTATATTTAAGTGTCCATGACTTTATAAATAAAATATTAATATTGCTTCTCTTTAACATTAAAAAATGATTCAAAATAGAAAGGCTCCAACAATCCTAAGACTCTACAACCAAAGGGATTTTATCCCATGAAAGTGAGACTCTTTAAGGAATGGTAATAGAGATAACTTGAGCACAATTGAATCAACCCATCTTATACAAGATTATCCAGAAAGATTAAAAAAAAAACATAAAATGTTCTTAAGAATTTTAAGAGACCACACTAATGACGAGGATGATTTTGAACAAATAGGTGAGTGAGTCACCAATTAATGACTAGTTTTTTCCATCAATGACCATCAACCAACGTATAAGGGTTGGATAGCCCAAATTTTTCATTTAACTCTAGGGATATAACTTATCCCCTTAATTGTTTTTCATATATGTTATTGGAAAAGATAATACTTTCCCCATAAAACCTAAGGGACAAGATCTAAGGAACCTTGACCAAGGTCTTACCATCCTATTTCAAAATAAGAATTCACTAAACATAATATTTATTAAGGGATAAACCAATTCTAAATGAGCAATCTCACTAGGAAGATATTTATAGTCTCATAGAACTTCCATATGCTTTGGGACAAAAAGGACATTTTATCTTGACTATAGTAGACACAATTATAATATATTACAGTGCAAGACCTTACAATGTTTTTTTCCCATGGTGGCAATTCAAGAGCATTGCAATTCCTCAAGAGTTCCTTCTAAGCCTAGTCCTTTTCATCCATGGATTAATCACTAATCTGGCACATAAATATTGGGTCTATGTGTGGACCTTAAAGGTACCCAAGTGCCTACAATCCTTCAAGGTGCAACAAAAGTCCTAGTTTACTATGGAATCCTTTGACATGAGATTTTTTAGCCAACAAAAAAATTCTTCTACAGTCTTTTTCATGCTTTGGTGTGATTTCATTAATGCATATAAAATGGTAAAAATATCCAAATCCAACAAATGGAAAAGCGTGTTTTTATTACTTTGTACATACAACAACAGTTTTTTGGTGGTAAACATTTTATATACTAAGTTGACTGTGTCTTTAGATAACTTATGTGTATTTTACAATCGTGTGGGTAAGGAAAAGTTATTTAATATATTTATTTTTTTCACTTTTGGGAAGTTCGTTGACCCTAAAATTATGACTGTTTTCCTAATTTTAGAATTGCATTGGTGTGTGTGTGTGTGTGTGTTTGTGTTCACTCCATACGTAAAAATATTCATATTAACCTAAATAACAACCAATCCAAGTTCATGGTTCAAAAACAACAAAAATCCTTTGCATACCCCTTTGATATATTGTAAGGAGTTTCTCTAAATTACTCAATTATAATCATAAGATGAATAATTTGGCTCAAGAAGTGAATCATTATTGATATATTTTATTCAAAAATGTACATATGTTCACAAAACCATAAGCTGAGATCAATCTTTTCTAGGCATAAAGAAAAATAGAGAATGCATGTCATATGATGCATATGAATGCTTTGCAATAATGTAACATCACAAATACATGGGTGTGAGGATCCCTTATGGAACATGTTGTAGGAATTGTTGCATCTATCTCGAGAGAAGAGATTCCTTCCCACGTGAAGGTAGGTGTGTCATCTGTTAGGACCTGTACACGCCAAAAAAATAAAAGATAGTTACAAACAATTTAAAGTTATGTTCGTCGAATATTTTTTAATTTCAAAATTAAATACATAAGAAATGAAAATATAAAAAAATAAGTCATACTAACCTCATCCAAGAAATTATCTCAAATACGATCCTATGTTGGGCCATGAAAAGTATGCCCACAATGAGAACATCAATATGAAACAACTTCATTGGAACTAGAATAGTCAGGATGATCTAAAGGCCCTACACCTGGTGCTCTAACATCATCAAATGATGGTTCTGAATGAGAATATTACATGAATGCATTATGTTGAAGTAGACTACATGTTAGGGATGATATCATAATACTAGTGAACTAATTCCTATCTCTGATCTGAGGGGGGTGGGGGGTAGGAAATTTCCTAGATGCGGGTTTGTCTCTTAATTGGTTATCCTTGGTGGTTTATAAATCTTGAGCAAAGACAAGACCAACCCTGTAGGATTCTCCAATGTCAAAATAATTGACATGAAGACCTTGAATGAACTCAATGATCTGGATTATTTTCGGCACGAAATGAGAGCGGAGATATAATAAAGAAATGCACAGAGATATCGCGTATATCCAGTAATATAACAGAAATATATCAGAGATGCAACCATAAACACAGATATACAGTAATGCACAATTTCTATTAATCAGAGAAATGTACAGAGACTGTAAAAATACAGAGTGAAAGACTCGCTAGAATGGTGGCAGCTTATCTCTGAGAAGAGATGTGACGGCTACTCGCATTCGCAAGAAGATGGTTACAATGAGGCTCTGG
>ML784981.1:306545-318544 GCA_009831015.1 Picea engelmannii | reverse complement strand
GGTGGCTTGTTCCCATGTGGTTTTCCCTCTTCCCTCACTTATATTCAGTGTTGATTAGTTTCATTGTACATGAGTACCTAATATGTCCTAGTAGCCGGGACTCATATTTTACCCCATAGTGATGTTCAGGGGGGTGTTGGAGAAATTTATATTTTCGTCACACTAGTTCAGTGGGAGTTAATTGACTAGTTCTATTTTAGAATTTCTAATCTTAGACCATCACTATTATGCATGCATTCCTAATTATAGGATGTCATAGCCTATATGAGTGAATATCACTCACTCATTGATTAGATCATAATATGTATTGATTCTCATTCTTCATTGTGTATCTCTCTTCCTTTTCTTGATAAGCTTTGTTTGTGTATGCTTTAGCTAGATCTCACATGCAGGTTTCCATGAAACACTGACATTAAGAAGAGGGTTATAGATGATAAGAAAAGACCCTGAATTAGTCTCCTTTCATTTAATGGTTCATATTAATATAATCCTTTTCTAAATCTCTATTATATTTTTGTGGTGTATTTTATTTTTATTTTTTTCAATATTCCTTCTATGAATTTATGCCATATTTTCATGATTACTCTTCTCTTCTCTTCTCTTGGAATTAAAGCCTTATGGATCTCAATGGAGGAAGGTATAATTGATCATTTTTGTTGGGTGAACCTATGATGTTGACACAAAGGCATGATTCCATGTGTGTTGGATGAACAGGATATTCCTAAGAAAGGTGAAGTCTTTAAAGATACTCAAACTTGCCTCTATGAAAGAGGGAATGGATTAAATTCTCTTAAGGGTAGGAAAGACATTGTATATATTGGATTGTGGTTTGGGATCATATTATGTAAGATAATATAAGGTAACAATATTCCCATTATGGGAGAACATTATGGTGCAAGAAACCAATGAGGAAACCATCTTCACATCATACATATAACTATGAACAAGAAAAATATTATAGTCCAAAGTGGTGCCTACAACTTCAATATTAATCAAGATAATCCTACTTACTTGTTAAATGGGAAATTTTGGTAAATTCATTTGGGTTGGGAAGGATGACCATTGTAAGCATGGAGGGTGATTGTTGATGGAACTAGCCTAAGAGAACCTAATTTCTTCTAGAAATTTGTGGACACAATACACATGGATGTGGCGTCATCAATGATACACCATTGAACAATAAGGTTTTGATTGTAACCAAAATTTGAAATGAAACTATAACGTCCCTCATTGCCAGCAAATCCGAAAATATTCTTTTAAACCTCAATGTAATGTACCCTACCCCAATATTACTCGTGTGACACAAATTTCTTCTATGAAACTGATTCCAAATGCATAAATAACTCACTGGGACAAACAATGTGTTTTCAACTAGCCTTGTGTCGCATGCGATAGTTATTTCCCAACGTGCATGGAGATTCAATCTTCGCACTAGAATCCCATGACCAATATTACTAAAATCGACTAAAAATACCAATTGTTAACCACCATACCCTGCATATGCAACAATAATGCAGAACTGATAATAACATGCACAACCATGCATAATTATGTATAATTACAACAAACATAATTAACATAAACATTCACATGATCATCAACATGTAAACACACATGAAAACATAGTTATCTTTTTCTATATATCACCAACTACATGCAGACCTTAGATGTTCCTCTCAGCCACAGACACTATTGTTCATACACTCTCAACAAAAGGTCACCCACGAGTTGGGGCTATGACTTCATCAGAGAAAAGGATAACTAAGCCAAAATAAGGTATACCAAACAACACAATAAATAGCATGCCTAGGTGCCCACTCCAACAATAGTTCCTAGCTCACGACCTCTCATTCCCCACATCTGTCCCACCCAAGGAAATGTACCCCCTTCTCTTCTCAAAAGTCCTTCGGGTTGTCCCACTTCCCTTCTAGGGATTCAAAAACAAGTTGGCCAGGAAGTCTTAGATATTTGTAGCACTTGGAACAAAAGGTTTCTCAAGGAGTTACAACACCCACTATCCCAACACTGAAAAATATATTCCCACCAATCCTCTCACCCAGAGAGAATGCTCCACAAGCCTCACAACCTACTTCTTTATCCCAAACCACCAAGGATTTCATACGTAACAGTCAGCTCCAACTTCTCCTTACACTGACTAGACTCCCTATCCAAGTTATGGATGATGGAAGAAACAATGAGTGAATGATTGTAATAATGATGGGAATTACACTAATTCCCCAACACCATATTTTCATGTTCCTATATTGACACTTGTAATTCTAATAAATGTCTTTGAATCCACTTGGTAATTTGTTCCCCTCACTTAGGAACTTAGGATAAATTATATCATAAAGCTATGTCTTAGGAATAATATTATTTTATTCCTTGGCTTAAGCCCCCTAGACTTAGCCTCTTTTGTTTAAGCCCTTAGCCCCCCTTCCCCTCCCATGGAGTCCTAGCCCCCCAATCTCTTTCGTCTAACTTGGTTTGCAACAGTGATGTATTTTATTAATAAAAACGAGTGTGATTTCATATTATATTTTTTTAGGCTCGCTGGCCTAAATCACACAAGCACTTTGGCCTCAATATATATATACATATATACACCCACACACACACACAAAGTATCTTTATCCCAAAACATCCTAAATCACTGACCTATTAAGCATATGTACATTTACAACTTAGGGTTTAGCCTAGGGGTATCACATTCTCCTCCCCCTTATTTATGCATTATCCTCGATGCTTTATATACACATGTACAACAAAATTATTCAAAAATATCCAAAAATATGTGGGTACTCTTCCCACATGGTATCTTCATGCTCGCATGTCACGTCTCCAGGAACATAATAGGTACACTATACCTTTACCCTCCCTATTTCTTGATTCTAGAGTAGCTTGAATTTCTTGTCTAGTATGCATACCAGCTAAACTCAAAAGCCGCCTTCTTGCTCCACCTAAATCACATTCCAATCAATTACATGATTAGCATCGGGCACATACTTTTTAAGAAAAGACACATGAAACACATTATGAATGCACATGGATGTAGGAAGTGCAAGCATGTATGCAACATGACCAATCATTTCCAGAATCTCAAATGGTCCACAATATATTCCTTCTAACTTTGGGCAGGTCCCATATTTTAGTGAACTTTTCTTAGCTTTCACTTTCAAGAAGACATGCTTGCCCACTTTAAATTATTTCTGAGTTGTCCCCATGTCTACATAACTATTCTTCCTATCTTGAGCATCCCTTAATTTTTTGTTTATTTTTACCATCTTCTCTTCCATTTCTCTAATTAATTTTGTCTTGACCATTTCTCTATCTATTGGGTTGTTCCAGCTCACTGGCATGTTGCACTTTATGCCATATAATGCTTCAAATGGGATCATCTTTAAAGATGTTTGATGCCCATTATTATAAGAAAATTCAACTAGATGTAAATAATATTCCTAGTTTGATGGTTTATCCATCACATACATCCTCAATGTATACTCAATCACTTGATTGACCCTGTTTGTTTTCCCATCTGATTATGGGTGATTTGATGTGCTCAAATTCATATTTGTCCCAAATACTTTAAATAATCCCTTCCAAAATTTGGATGTGAACTTTGGATCCCCATCAAAAAAAAATTCCTTAGGCATGCCATGTAGCCTAGCAATTTCTCGTGTAAATCTCTGCAATTTTGTTCCTTTTTTAGTTAACTTCACTGGAATAAAATCAACATATTTATTTATCTTATCCACCACCACCATGATGTAATCATGTTGCTTCATTGTTCAGGGCAGCTTGGTGATAAAAATCAATTGTCACCACTTCCCATTTCCACTTAGAAATGGGAAAAGGTTCTAGAAGTCCAACTAGATGTTTGTAATCAGCCTTGAACTTCTGACATTATAGACATCTAGCAATATACTCAATCACTTCTTTCTTCATACCAGGCCAAACCTATTGGCTCTTTACAGTTGCAATGTTTTTCTGGTAACCCGGGCTCCCAACATAAGGCACATTATACATCTCTCTCAACACCATATTTTTCAGGTCCTGAGATTTAGGGACATGAAATTTCCCCCTGTACATGAGGATTCCATCCTCTCTCAGTTCATAATTTTTAGTTTTCTACAGCAAATTACCTTGTTGTAATTTTTCTTTGGTTTCCAAATAATGTTGGTCTAATTTTGCAACTTCCAAAATTATGTCTTTCAAATCATATTTGTACATGCTAATGGTTGTAGAATGCATTTCATGGACCCTTATATTGAGTGCATCAACCACCTTGTTATCCTTTCCTTTGACATTCTTTATATCAAATTCATACTCACTAAGGAATTCCAACCATATGATTTTCCTAGCATTCAAAGTTGGCTATCCAAACAAATAATTCAAACTGCTATAGTTTGTCCTCGACTCAAATATTTTTCCCATAAGATAATTCCTCCACATATTCAAGGCATGAACTATGGGTGCCAATTCTAAATCATGAGTGTCATGGTGCCTCTCATGTTCCTCAAACTTCCTTGACTCATAGCATATCACATGCCCATTTTGGCTAAGTACTCATTCGAGCCCTTCCTTGCTAGCATCAGTGCACACAATGAAATATTCATTTGGATCAACAATATTCAATATTATTGCACTTGTCAATAAATTCTTCAAGTTTTGAAATTTTTCCTCACATTGAGAGGTCCAGTCAAACTTCACACCCTTCTTTTGCAAGGAAGTGATTGCATGTGCAATCCTTAAAAAACCTTAAAAAAATATTCTGTAATAACCTGCAAGTCCCATGATTAATCTCACCTATGAGAAATTCTTTGGTGTTGACCATTATTCAATGGATTTATCTTCTCAGGATCTAATTCTATCCCTTTCTCTGAGATGATATGGCCCAGACAATGAATTTCCCTCTGATCAAATGAGAACTTTCTCAACTTAGCATACAGTTGATGTTCCCTTAATACTTACAGCACCATCCTCAAGTGTTTCTCATGCTCTTCTTCAAACTTAGAGTAGATAATTATGTCATCCAAGAAGACAATGACAAATTTATCCAAGTAATGTTTTAAAATACCATTCATCAAACACATGAAGACAACTGGTGCATTTGACAACCCAAATGGTACCACTATAAACTCAGAATGGCCTTACCTTGTTCTAAATGTTGTCTTGTTGATATCCTCTTCTTTAATTCTCACTTGATGGTATCCTAAACTGAGGTCAATCTTGGAGAATATATTTTCATGTTTCAACTGATCAAAAATATCGTCTATCCTTGGGAAAGGATACTTGTTCTTCATAGACACCTTGTTTAGTTGTTTGAAATCAATGCACAAACTCAAGATTCCATCCTTTTTCTTGACAAATAACATTAGGGCACCCCAAGGTGACACACTTGGGAATATATACCCCTTCTTCAAAATCTCTTCAAGCTGCATTTGTAATTCCTTCAACGCTAGTGTACTCATCCTATAAGGAGTCTTGGACATTGGGGAATATCTAGGCATCAAATTGATGGAGAAATATATATCTCTCTTTGGTGGAAACCCTGGTATTTCTATAAATACATATTCAAATTATTTCAAGACTGGATGATCCTTAAAACTTGGCACATTATCCTTAGTTGCCTCTCCCATATGGGCTACATATATTTGGCATCCTTTCCTGAAGCTTATTTTCAGTTGCAAGGTTTAAATATCTATGATAGATACTTCCCTTGAATACCTTGAATTATTCTCAAGTTCCCTCCTTCATCAAAACAAGTGAAATCCTTTTTATAACAATCCAGGAAAGCATGATGTTTATCTAACCAATCTATACTAATTAAGAAATCATATGATCCCAAAGGTATGATGTTCAAATCGGCCTTGGTACTCAGTCCATTCATGTTCATTGGACAATCCTCAACTAACTCATCTAGATTCTTATTTTAGCTCCTATATCTAACTCAACTAGCCAAGATTTCTTCTTTTCAAATGAAATATCTCAACAATATTAGGATCAATGTAACTATGGCTAGCTCTTGAATAAATTAAAACATATATAGGTAGATCATGGAGCTTACCTTCCACTTCAATCACGTGAGACTAAAATTCATCTTGCTTGTTGTCCAAGGCTACATAAATCCTTGTTATAGAAAACTAAATCATATGGCTATGGTTCAGGGAAACAACAGAGAGGTACCCTAAAATACCTCTCAGAATCAAATCAGGTAGTTAATTAAAAGTAACTACTTTGCAATAACTAACTTTCAAAGGATGGAAAAGAGAACAAACCTAGAATCCAATGTTTGAACTTGATCATGCTCAAGAACATTTTCTCTAGAACTCTTGCACAACAATCATCTGAAAACTTTTGCAAACAAAGAGACAAACAACTACAAATACATAGTTATATGATAACTAAATAAACATGATCATTTCAATTTACATAATAGATTCAAAACAAGAAATAAATAATATCATTAAAATCATGAATCAACAAATAGAACTAGATGAGAATGAGATATTTTTACTATTAAAAGCATAGAAGTTGGTTACAACATGTAACCATTGTGGCATGGTCCTAAAACTGGTCTCCAATTTTCTCCACCCAGGGCCATATATGACAAGCAAAACATCAAAAACTTTGTGTTCCAACAAGTCTAAGGAAGGAAAATGCTTTGTTCCTGACAAGATAGGAAGAACACAAATTCTAAAAACAAGGGTTTTTAGAGGGGGAGGACAATATCATATGAAAGGGGAAAAGGGTACTTGCAAGACTATACTGAAAATGTCAACATAAGGATGCATTTCTCTTGTATATTTTTCCTCCACCCCAATTCTCTAATTTATACTCCCTTTTGACTATTGGAGTAGTTATGGACGGGTTACATGATGTCACGAACCTAGGGAACTAGTCAACTCCGTCTGAAATATCGAGATTTATTATTTTTTTCAGCCAATTTAACATGTATGCGGGTTGCTAACTAGAAAGGCGTGTATGTACACAAGTTTCTTTAAGGAGAGTCACATAAATCAAGAAAATTTGGATTTTTTAAGTATATTTTGGGAGGAAAAGGGGGATTTTGATCATGTAAGCAAGGAAATGGATGTAACTAAGGCCAATGAGTCATCATGATCATATGTGGTGTCAAATTATGCTATAACATATTCCCCCTAATGTGTGAGGTCATACGAGAAAATGATGGCCGAAATACATTACAAAGTAGTCATGAGATTGTGGAGGGGCCTTGGTAGGAGTAGTTGAAGATTGATTATGATTTTGAAACAATACCTACAACAGAAACAAGTAAGATACCCTCTTCCCAAGTACGGCATGCCCATGCTCAGGAGTGATGTAAGCATGATCTCCAAATCAAGTACACTACATATCCATGAGTAATGAAAGCATAATCGATGTCCATGGACACAAAAAATGTACACAGTGGATCCATGTAATATATAGAACTAGCAATCATGGCCACGAGAAAATACATGGTGGATTCATGCAAAAATGTAGATCATAGCCATGAATATATACATAGTGGAGCTATGTCTCATAATCAAATAGAGGATATATAGAACCAATGGAGTGAACAAATTGATCCTCTACAAGTACCAATGTCGAAGAGGGTGGTAAAATCAATACAAGTCGGATAGGAGCACAAAAGATGTGATTCTCATACTTCACCCAGGATCTTCAAAACAATCCGTTGTGGTACAAGTCTACACTATGTGAATATATGTGTTGAAGTTGAACATAGTGAGACATAGTTTGATTACTAGTCATTGATGTATACCGTTAACAAACATGAGACAACCTATTGATAATGATAATGGGCATCAAGGTACCTAGTACAATCTAACAACTATTAATAAGGAGAAGATGTTGAACATCTGATAGAATCTGTCAATCAAGGGACATTGATGTATTCCCACTATCAATAGTGAGGGAACCTGCCACTGATAAATTCAAGCCCCAAGGTACTAAAAATGACTCTAGATCTATGTACTAGAGCATAATGTGTTGAATTCAATATGAAGAGATATGTTGGAAGGAATGCATTAAGGAATCCTCCATCATCAAGCATGAGGAGTAGAAGAAGGCCAAATGTTTGGAAGGACTCAGATGAAAATATTGAAAGTATCAAACCGAGGCACAACTCTAGCATGTACTAGATGGAATACCACACAACATATATGTAACACACCTGACCCTTAAGTATCCTTTTAAGGGATGGGGTATTGGAATTATCTCTTTCCTAAACTATCTCATCCCCTCTTATTTAAGCCCCATTGTCTTCTGCTCATCGAGAACTTTCCAACAGTGACAATTTTACTCAAAACGGATCTCTAGATTGAAATTTATGGCCTTTCCAAGGTTCCTTGGTCTTAGACCTATATACCATTGACATATGGCATCCATGTGACAGCTCAACACACTTTCCATCTGGCATGATGACTACGTTGCACCTACGTGGTGAGTGTATATTCTACCATGAGGAGGTTCCACTCCATGCAAGACCATCAAAGCTATCACATAGACTCTTTGTTGGTACTCTCAACAATTACCTCTAACAGACATGGTATCGAAGGATATTTCCTTTTGATTCCATACGTTCGGAGCTAGAACAATTCGAGTAGTTTCCCTACTCCAATATCAATGTATTGAGAAATATACCCCTTTGCTTGATGGGTGGTCGTAAGTGTAAGTCATAATCTCCTTATAGACAATTGAGATTGATTTGGGGCCTAAGGTTTTCCTGCCTGGTTAACCCCACTCTAATCATCCACTTGTGGGTAAGTGAGACCTCTCACTCTAACTCAAGTTGACTACTCCATTGGCATGCCACATCATCCATGATGTTATAACTGCATTCTATTGACTTAAACAGGACTCACGACAGATCAATGGCTATCATGCCTTATCTCCAATCATCAACCAATGGTCTATATATTCACTCTACCGAAATTTCATTCCTAATCCATCGAAGAATTACTCTAAATCCGTCTAAGTCGTATTCTGAAAAAGTTCAACGTTGGGTTGGCTAGAATCACGCTCCATCCATTCAACTAATCAACTACTCACACATGTCTTCACACTTATGCTCCTCGTCAGCTCTCACCCTCCCAAATTACTAGTGGGACCTGTAATGATCAACGGTTGGGGATTTATGCCTCCATCTTCCAAATCTACGGTTCATATTGGATTGATGTCAGCGTCTTTTCTTTGGAGATATTCTCACTATACATGAGGTTTGATTCCAAAGGTCTCACACCGACATGTTTTTTTTGGAGTCCTTTCCACAACGTTCAAGGGATGTCTCCGACACAACAACTTTGACTTCCCACCGATCGACGGTCACGATCCATTCAGATCAACGGTTATGGTTCTTTGTTGTCCAACATGGGGTTTACAAAATCATTACTATCCTCTCTAAGGACTTACCCATCTTTCGTTTCCTCCAAGACTTCAGTCCCTAACTTTCAAGCACTCAAGATGATTCTAAATCCTTTAAAAACTATTGAACTTAATCCTAAGTCCTTACATGATCTACAGACTCTCCACATAGGGAAAATACAGGGTATTTGAACGAATGACAGTTGCATTCAATCATTCATTTTTACGACTTACCTGGGCATTAGTATACATCACACATGGTTCATATTAATTCATTCAAGTCATAATTTAAGTATACAAAAAGTCTCTTGGATTTAAACATTCAAATTTACTAACACACAATTGTTCTATTCATGATCATTCATATAAATCATTCACAGTCAATTCAATACAGATGAACACTTATTTGATAAGGAAATGATCCAATCCAACTGACTGAGAGAGGACACCTTTCCTCCCAACCTTAGGCCTTGTTGAAGAGTCACTTTCACAACATGCCACCCCCGTGTCAAGCCATGATAACACCAAGGAAATTGACTTAGAAAGGTTCCCATTCTGTGATGATCCTAGAAGGTTACTCTCCTTCTTCCTCTGACACAACATAAGTTGTCACTTCCCACTGAGATCTAAGTCTCTAAAGGTTTATCGGATGGTTTCTCAACTGGATTTCCCCTGCACAAGGGAGTCCCTTATTTTCTTAACAGTCCCTCGGTGACCTCCCCTTCCAGTTCCAATTTCTGTCTAGTAAGCACCAAGTTGCAGTCCATTATTGCTCCAGTTAGGGAATCTAGTTCATCTTTGTCCAGGGTGATCATCAACAACTTGGAAAAGCTTCCTATTTTCTTCCAAAAAGATATTGTTGGATTACTGAGAAGGGGGGGTGAATCAGTAATAACATAATTATAATCTGTTTTCTTCAAATGTTATATCAATGCGGAATTATTATCTAATAATGAGCAGTAATAAATAAACAATCACACACATACACAGTACACCAATGTTTTATATGGAAACCCAAATCGGGAGAAAACCACAGAATGCTTTTTCTTATATGTCTTGAAGAATTACATTCATTGGAAGCACCAACTTCCTTTGTTTTCCAGCTGCAACTAGAAGGAGGCTCCAACCCCCTAGTTTCTCAGGTTACAACCTGAGGGAATCTCCAACTCCCCAAATATATGGCTACAACTAGAAGGAGTCTACAACCCCCAATGTTCTCCAGCTACAACTGGAAGGTGGCTACAACCACCTGTCCTTGTCCCGTCCTGCCACCCTGAAGTAGAAGTAGAATGATGGAACCACTGTCACACTATCACTGTGAGATATACTGCTGTAAAAATGTACCAATAAATATGAACCATGCATCAACCATGCATCAACCTGTACCTCAACCTGTAATCAACTTGTGCTATAAACAAGTGCATCAACCATGCATCAACCTGTACCTCAACATGTAATCAACCTGTACCATAAACAAGTGCATCAGCCATGAACCAACCTGTAATCAACCTGTACCATAAACAAGTGCATCCAACCATGTACCAAGTATGTACCAATCATGTGTCAACTACTCATCAACTATGACTCATCAATATGTACCAACATCATCAACTATACACCTCATGTATGTCTCAACTCATCAACTACTTGTCTCAACCATGTACCTCAACCAAAAGTCCTCATCAATTTCATCGTCCAAATCCGATTTGTAGCTCTGTAATAGACCTGGTGTATATGATCGCATTCCTTCAAACCTTCCTTAACTTTAAAAACAAGAGACTAGCATTTTTATCAAACTTTTCTTTAGTCTGACATGCCTAGTTTTGGATTAGTCAACAACCCTAACTTGAAGTAATCATAAATTTGAACCTGTAATGTATAAAGATCTGAAACTGATAAAAAATTTGCTTTAGTGTGTTTTATGGAATTCCTCTAGGTGGCACTACTTGGAACCTCTCAGAAAAGGAGTTATAGCAAAAATGACATACCTTGTTGAATTCTGGCTTATTCTAGAGAGAGACCTTGTAGAGCATGCCCCGCACAAAGTGTTTGATGAAATGATATGAAACTCTTCCAAAGCATAATACAAATTGTACACTAACCATCACATTTTGTCTCACTAAATTTGGATCTGTTATGCAAAATTTCTGACGTTATTACCCGAAACACCTGATTTTGACTAGTTTTGGGACTGGCCACAAACCCTATTTTCCACGGAGTGTAACTCCCAAAATACAACGACCCACAAGATGAAATTTTAACCAAAGATACTTGGATATGTTTTCTCACTTGAATAGAAATATCAGGATCTTAATCATTATAGAAAACAATTTATAGTGAAAATGGTGAGATGACCTGAAAATAACATACCTTAGAAAGCACCATCAAAAGAATTTATCCTTCCTTGCATTTCAGCCTTCTTTTCTTCACTTTCCTCAGAATTTCAGCTTAGATATCATTTTTATTCCTTATAAACCTATAGATATTCAATATTCTCAAGTTTGATTCAAATGAGAGAGCCTTGCCTCTTATTTATACTCTCCAAGTAGCTTCCTTAAAAACATCTTCTAGGTCACTTGGCCCCACTTTCCTTATTTTAGGGTTGGGTCCACTTC
>ML784981.1:276686-301550 GCA_009831015.1 Picea engelmannii | reverse complement strand
TAACTCATACCGTTACCCATCAAACAAACTTGGGTCCATTACCCAAACCTGGGGTCTCCAACTTCTCATGGCCATAACTCTCTAACCGTGAGGAATTATGTGACGTTCCACATACCACCGGAAATGACATGACAGGAACTATCCATCTAGGATATTTTCCCTAACAAATTCACTTTCCTTCATCTCATTATTCCATAATTAAGCATGGGTTCTCTTACTGCACAAAGCGTCTTCCCGTGAGGGCTTTCACCATAAGGGGACCACTTTGGAGTTCATCCATATTTACTTCTTATCAACCATGACAAAACAATAATGAGTCATATTTACATCAAACACTATTGGATCCATTACCCAAACCTTTGTTCTAAGGGTCTTTCTTCAAGGGTTGACATCAATGACAACCAACCTTAATCAACATATATAATTTTATTTCTTAATCGACACACTTGTGCTCTTGCACTCTATTTCTCATCTCTGATCCTTTTCTCTTATCGGTCTTTTATTTCGTTCTTCATTTCATGGATATCATATTTTTTTCCTAGTGTCTCTCTCCATACCACTCTTCTCTGTGGATATAATTTTTTTTTTTCCTCTCATCCTGTGCATGTTTCATTTTTCCTTCTCTGGTATTCTTCTCCACCCCTCCCTCGGGATATTTGCAGTGTCTTGTAGACGTAACCTGAAATACACCCTTTTTCAATCTGAAGGGTCAATTTGTGGTACTTTCTTGTCAGTCATTCAATTGGCCATTATTTTAATGAAAAGATATTTTAACGCCAATGGTTGAGTTTTAAAACATGTGTTAATTTACCATTTAGGAATTGAATGAAAGAGGAAGAATTAATGAAGAAACATGGAAGCCATATAAACATATACAGATGTGGAAATAAGCATGAAGAAAATCAAACCATAAACACCAAAGTGATAACGAAGTTCGACAATCTCGCCTACGTCTTCGGGCCTTTGTCTCAGTGGGTGAGGCTTTCTTATTTTTGTTCAAAGATTTAAAAGTACATCATAAAAGTGCCAAAAGGATTACAAATTGATCTGTTCATTTTCTACCAGATCTCAAGAATCCAAAAAAACTAACAGCATTGAAAACGAATGAACGGAGCTCCCATAAATGGCCCGCAAAGGTGTTATCCTCAATGGCTTCCCTACATAAAAATGGATTTGTCTCAAAAATTCTTCAGCATTTTCCTATTTTGAACCTCCCTCATGGCTTCAAGAGCCTCTAGTTTATATAGGCCTAAATTTGGTAACCACCTCCCAACTTCTGCCTAAGATCTGGCCTCAAAAAGGGCCCAAGATCCTCCAAAAATTACCAAAATTCCTCAAAACTGCTGAGAAAATCAATAAAAATCATATTACATAGTTACAAAACCCAATTTTTCAAAATATAAGGGCACATCCCCCTTCCTTCATGCTCTTGGGCATATGGGTGCCCACCATGTGACCAGGTGCTAGACTGGGCATAGCCCCCTCTTTGGTTCTGACTCCTAATCGCGTGCACTGGGCCATATGGTCATGGGCTAAAACACCACGCACCCACACTAGTTGTTTGTCCCCTGGTCTCTAGTGCTTGGTCATGCCCTTGGTTGGCGGTCTAGCCCAATCAATCGGGCATTGACCCCAGAATCCACATCAATGATATATGTAGGTCGGGTCATATAGGAGGTTACATGTGACCAAGATCCGGGGTTGTATATAGGGATAAACCCATAATCAAATTCCCACATGCCAATATATGTGGTATGGTTCTGTGTTAATGGTCATATGGAGAGTTTTCATTGGGGTTTGGGGTTAGGCCCTAGCCCTTACTCCGCCCATATTACAAACCTTGCAACTTTAAATATTAACGAAGTCGTATTGTGGTAAGAACCATTGTGTAGGCAGGTTGGTAGCCCTGCCTACGTAAAGATTTGGCTGCCCATGGAGGTCACGGGTTCGACCCCCACGGACCCTCAAATAATCTCTTACCAAAACAACCAACGACCAATGGAGGGGTGCCACGTGGCATCCCAAGACTGGGCCACGTGGCACCATAATATTTGCCCATATAATCTGCCATGTGTCAAAACTAGATTCGACCAGTTGTCCACTGATGTGTCTGCCCAGTCAACATCCTTTCCATGTTATCCCATGCCAATTGTACCTTCGATATCAACTCATGCCATGTGTTACCCTTGTAGTGGTGCCACATGTCACGATCTGAATCGTCCACATCTACACATGTCCACGTCAGTGCCAACACACACTTCCACATCAGGTGTACGACCATATGACCTATACATTCAGCTACCACATCAGGTGTACAGCTGTATGACCTGTACTGTCAACTGCCATGTCATCACTGTACGGATTGTATAGTTAGCATTTTTTTTGCATGTTTGGCCAAATGAATAGATCATAATATTTTTCGCATACGATGTGTGTTTGAGCCCATTCAAGTTGCATTGGGTTCGCATCAACGAGGCCTACCCACATGTCCGTTTTGAATCCATTATGAGAACTTTGATGTTTAGGCCTTCCTGGACCCATTTTGGTCCCGAGATCTAATTTTGGATCACACCTCTCCACTAAAGAACTTTTGGTCCTCCAAAAGGTTATTGACCAATCATCAAGTGTGGGATAGGCCACCCAAATTGCTCTTTGTCTTTAAACTTTGTCCTGTGCACCTGTCTCATCAAGATCAACTGTAAAACAACCATGATAACTAAGAGCATATTGTTAGCCACTTGTACTCTGTCACATATTACTGAAGCCACTATCATCCATGTTGACAACATTACTAGTGATAACATCAAAAATATGATTTCAAATGAGCTTATATGTTTGTAATACTTGCAAGACATTAGCTTATCTTGAAGCAAAGTGTGATTGATCTTCCATTCTACAATCATCTCTTGTTCTTACTTAAGATCAATTACTTGATTTGAAGCAATTATAGGTGTGTTGCTTGCATGATCTACCTTTCTTAATTGTTCCATTGTTTGAATAGATTGATTTGCTTTTAAATGATGAACATGTACCACATATTCTTTTCCTGCTTTGGTTAAGTGATATTGATTATGTTCCCTATAGAATATCACTTTGAGATCATACAAATAAGGACTTCCTAATACCAATCCACATTCATTGAGTGGCACCACATCACATGTTACCTCGTCCACAAACTTAGATGAAATTGCAAACTTTAATGTGCATTGCTTTGTTATGTGCAATTTATGGTTTTTGTTTATCCATTTAAGTGTGTAAGGCTTATGATGCATCTGAGTGTTTAATCCCAATTGTTTAACCAATTCCTCTAAAATCAAGTTAGATTGAGATCCACTATCTATCAATGTGTCGACCTTAGTATGTCTCATAATGACCCTTATATGAAACAATTTACTTCTAGAATCAAATCCATCACCAATTTTACCTATCAAACCAACCAATGAGACTTTAGATTCATCACCTGAATTCAATCCCAAGTTTGTTGGTCGTGATGTTGTTGCAATTGTCTGCCTCCCTTTTCTTTCCTTGAACCACCTCGGTCTCTTCTCGGGATGCAATTTCCAGCAATGGTCCTCATCATGCCCTCTTTCTTGTAATGCTTGCAAGAGGGGTTCTCTTCCTTCCTTTCCACTGAATTTTCCTTTTTTCCATTCCACCTCTTTTTGTCCTCTTTCCTTGAAGATGATCCCCCTGATACACCAACCCATGTTTTCCCTGCTTCAATGTATGTTTCTTGAACTGAAACCTCATCAATATTAGTAGGTCCAAACATAAATACCATGTTTCAAATATGTGCAGGTAAACCTCCTATATACTTCATAAGAGTTTCTTGTGTATGTAAAAGAATATCTAACATCAATGCCATTTTACGAAAACCATCTATGTATTCTTGCACTGTTTTTCCTTTTCTTAGTTTAAGAGCTTTCCATTCAATTAAAGCTTTCTCTTTATAACCCAAAGGATAGAATTGATTTCTAAGTGCAGAAATAAAAACTTACCATGATGGAAATATCTTACCCACTTTTTGCGTGCCATTTTGCAACTTGCTTTGCCACTAGATGAGTCTTGTGCCTGCAAGTCTAAGTGATGCCAAAATGATTTGATTTGCCTCATCCTTGATTTGTTTCACACTGCAATAAAACTCCATCTGTCTAACCCAGTTGTCAAATATCTTTGCATTGAATTAACCATCATACATGGGTAATTCAAACTTACATCAAGCTTAAGTAAAGACATTTCGTTATGTTTATGTTTATTGGATTTTTTTCTTGCAGTGGATTTAGAACTTGAACTTGAAGAAGAAGAAGTCGATGGAGAAGAAGGAGGTGAAGGAGGAATTTGAGGAGGATCCTCTCCTTCTTTACTTTTGACCTTTGAAGATTCACCTAGACTCAGTCTCTTATGTTCCAAGTAATCGTCATAAAGAACCTTCATCATCTCCGACATACCAAAGAGAGTCTTTCAAAAATCTTTCTCATCGTGAGAAAGCCCCTCTTCCAATGCCATCTTCTCACTTTGAGAAGCTCTCTTTCTCAATACAATCTCAATATTCTCTTCAACAAGCTCGCCTTCACCATGATTCAACCTTTCCCTGGTAATCATTCAAACCCAAAAACCAAATGTCAACTAGCTCTGATACCACTTGATCTGAAAAGATCTTTTAATGGCAATGGTTGAGTTTTAAAACATGCGTTAATTTACTATTTAGGAATTGAATGAAAGAGGAAGAATTAATGAATAAACATGGCATCCATATAAACATATACATATCTAGAAATAATCATGAATAATAGTAAACCATAAACACCAAAGTGATAACGGAGTTCGACAATATCACCTACATCTCCAGGCCTTTGTCTCAGTGGCAGAGGCTTTCTTATTTCTGTTCAAATCTTTAAAAGCACATCATAACAGTGCCAAAAGGATTACAAACTGATATGTTTTTTTTCTACCAAATCACAATAATCCAATAAAACTGACGGCATTGAAAACGGATGAGTGGAGCTCCTAGAAATGGCTCGCAAAGGTGCTCTCCTCAATGGCTTCCCTGCATAAAAATGGCTTTGGATCAAAAATTATTTATAATTTTTCTATTATGAACCTCCCTCATGGATTCAAGATCCTCTGGTTTATATAGGTCTGAATTTGGTAACCACCTCCCAAATTCTCCCCAAGATCTAGCCTCAAAAAGGACCCAAGATCCTCCAAAAATAACCAAAATCCCTCAAAACTGCTGAGAAAATCACTGAAAATCATATTACATAGTTAAAAAAAAAAAAATCAAAATATAACGGTGCAGCCCCCTTCCTCCGTGATCTTGGGCATATGGGCTCCCACCATGTGGCCAGGCGCTAGACTGGGCACAACCCCCTCTCCGGTTCTGGCTCCTGATCGTGCGCATCATGCCATATGGTCGCGAGCTAAAACACCACGCACCCACACCAATTGTTTGGCCCCTAGTATCTAGTGCTTGGTCATGCCCTTGGTTGGCAGGCTAGCCTAGCCGATCGAGCATTGACCCCAAAATCCGCATCAATGATATATGTAGGCCAGGTCATATGGGAGGTTACATGTGACCAGGATCCAGGGCTGTATACAAGGCTAAACCCATAATCAAATTCCCGTGCGCTAATATATGTGGTATGGTTCTATGCTAATGGTCGTATGGAGAGTTTTTGTCGGGGGTTGGGGCTAGGACCCAGCCCTTACTCTGCCCATATTACAAACCTTGCAACTTTAAATATTAACAAAACTGTATTATGGTAAGAACCATCATGTAGGCGGGCTAGTAGCCTGACCTACGTAAATATTTGGCAGCCCATGGAGGTCACGGGTTCGAGCCCCATGGACCCTCAAACAAAATTTTACCACAACAATCAATGACCAATGGAGGGGTGCCACATGCAAGCCTAAGATTAGGCCACGTGGCACCATACTATTCGCCCATATAATCTACCACATGTCAAAAATGGATTCAATGAGCTATCCGCCAATGTGTCTTCCCAATCAACATCATGTCCACATCATCCCATGCCAAATGTACCTACCACGTCAGCCTGTGCCACGTGTCACCCTTGCAGTGGTGCCACATTTCACGATCTAACTCATCCACATCTACACCTATCCACGTCAGCACCAATTCACCATGCCACGTCAGTTGTATGGTTGTACATCATGTACAGTCAGCGACCATGTAAGAACTGTACGGACTGTACAATCAACATTGTTTTTGCCTGTTTGGCCAAATGAATAGATCGCGATGTCTTTCGCATACGACCTTTGTTTGATCCTTTTCAATTTGCGTTGGGTTCATATCAACGATGCCTACACACACGCCCATTTTAAATCCATTCTGATCACTATGATATTCCCTTTAATGATCACGTGGTCTCCTCCATTAGCCTAGTGTGCGGGTGGGTGAAACCATCATGTTTTTAAGCATAGATAAGATTTTTTTGGAAACTTCATATTTTCTTCACTTATGCATGTTATCTCCATTTCACTCAACCATCCCATCAATCCTCTTCTTCATCAATTTCCTTGTTGTATCATGGCTATTACTTATCAAGGTTGTTCCCTCTCAGTTAGCATTTTCGTGTTTATATTAAATCAAAATACAATTACATGCCTCATATTATTAACATATGAAGTATGTGCATAATTACAGTCTTGGGAGAAAACATGGTGCTACAATAGACTTGAATAGTATCCAATGATGAAGACTACTAACGAAGACGAGGAATCCACTAAAGGGGTCAAATGGAAACCAAGGTACCACATGAATCCCTATGTGTGATAATAGTTGTTGACATCGAACACAAGGGAAACTGCTTAGTTAGAGACCAATGATGGTTTTTCATCTGCTAAGATAAAGTTCACCTATAAATGATGTAAATAGGCTCATGGTGAAACTCTAGGTCATACTCTTAGAGCAATGAGTCGTAATCGATAAGAGCAGACCTGCTAGAAAGAAGTCAATCAGGATCTTCTATACTAGCACAATTTAGATACAAAGATACTTGAAAATTTGAGAAGAACTTAACACAAAGGAAGGTCGACTTGGAAAGTCAAGATTTTTGTGGAGTGGATGACATAGGTTGACTTCCCTTGAACAGAAACACAACACAATAAGTGACTTGGGCAGCATTGACTATAAACTAGGATATTTTTGTGATATAGGAGGCATCAACAAATGCTCCATGTGACTGTAAGAATAACTAGTTCGAGGAGATTATGCTCAAAAATAAGAAAAAGGCCTCCTAAAGAAATACTGAACCCAATATAGTGAGGTAAAGACTCATAATATTGTTCTTTATTCAAGGAGACATAAGTATCTTTCATATAAAAAACAAGACTCATTCCCATCCTTCTTTTTTTGTTTTTTGATTTTTTTGTCTTTTTCATATTATAAAGCCTGAAAAGGAATAAAAGAATACTATAGTACAATGGATGAAATGAGCATCACGAGTGAGACGACTAGTTCCATGCACAAGGAACATGCCTATACTCAATGCAAGGAAACACGTATAGGATATCGATGCTTGGGGGAATTTTCCTCCAGGTATAAGGGTGTCAAGTCACAAAGGAAAATGTTTGCATGGCTAGAAACTGATGAAAATGCATAAAAGGATAAACAACATGTTGAAGTTGTGTTGGCAGCCCGACATATTTTCACCTTTTAAAGCATCAAATAATAAATTATGTAGTTGCCTACTCGGGGTCATATGGTTATTTCTTTTCATAAGCAATTTTTGAAACTCTGAATATGATGTTTTGGTTATTCCTAGTGTTTTCCTTTCTTCATTTTCATGCTTCGTTCATGACTAAAAGCATGAATGAAGCATTACAACTTATGATTGTATTATCATTTTATCTAAGGTTTATGAAAGGTAAATGTCTCTACAGTTTTTTTTAATAAAGGCTTTTTTCTGTTATGAAGCTCATCTTGTTTATTGCTTTAAATTGGCTCATCGATTGTGAAGTGTGCTTTGAATTGTTGTTTGAAACACCAAGGATCCATTGAAATTAAAATATGTTATATATCTTTGTGGCTCTTGGTAATACCTATTCTTTTCACTACACTTTGGTTTACAAAACTTTTCCTCTCCTAAACTTTAGAAACCAATACCACCTTGTTGCACAATGATAAATTTTAATGAACTTGGTCATGGCCTATACCCTGTGGGAGGTGGAAATCCGACAATGAGAGGCCCATCATTTTGAGCTAAGTCTTGAGTTTCGTATGTACTCTTGGCATTCATTTTGCAAAACACCTTTCATTTTGTATTGCAGAACCTTTTTTCATACACGCTAGGGTATTGATGAGTTTTGAGTCTGAGATTTCGCTCTGGTCTTCTCTGTCCTAGAAACCTTCCTTACTCACTATGTTTTTCTGTCTACCTTATGAACCCTCATGGCCCCGATCATAAGGATTGAACCCAATGTCTCACAAACCCTGCTCCTGTGTGATGATTCAAGGGAGGACCTTAAGGGTCAAGGCTGGCTTTAATTTCTTGAGAAATTTTAGGGTTTTAACTTTCAAACCTCTCAGAAATTTGCCCTTCCTTTTGATGGTTGTCAAGCCAAGCTAGGAGACATTCAGGTCAAGGTCACAGAGGAATTTTTAGGTCAAGCGACAGGTCTTCCACTTAGCGGACATAAGTGGTTTAAAAACACCAAAGTCGAGGAGGTACCATGGAGCCTTTTCTTCACCTCTAGGAAAATCAACTGTTGTGATAAAGGTATGCCTATATCCTTGTTGAAAACTTGGTGGCATGGTTTGCTAGAAATCCTGAGACAATTCGTGACATGCAAGAGTCACTTTGGTCTTGTTTTCCTGTATCACATACGTTTGTTGATGAATTTCATCGGGTTTCAATTAAATATGCCCTATTATTTATTGAGAAGCTTGTATAAAATGGTGAAAAGGTATAAGAGACAGCATTTAAATTCAAGTATGTTTCATCACGATTTGATAAATATACTTTTAGTTCATCAACTAAAGGTGTAAAATGATAATTGGGATGCCTTCCTAACCCAAAATGGTTTCATTACACCCAGTACGGTAGAGGTTGATAAGACCATGATGGAAGAAACCATAGTCCCTACCACTAATAGAGCAGTTCCTTCATCTAAAGAAGCCTGTGTTACGGCCATCCTCAGTAAGCCTATGCCCGACCAAACAGATGTTGAGCCGACAACCTTTGAATTGCATGGCCATGAACAACACGCCTATCCTAACACCTCTGTTAAGAATGCAAACAGGCCTTCATACAAACTGTCTAAGGGTGACATGGATATAGGGTTTAAAAATAAAAGGGCAGGTAGGTTGATCTCGAGAATCCTATGAAATAAATCAAACTCTCATATGAGCTCGATCAAAATGATCAAGGTCCATGAGAGCTCTGATTCTGAGATCGAGATATTCTTGGCCGAAGAAGACCCTCCTTGCCTTAAACCAGATCTCGGTCAGGCTTATAATTTCATAGATAATTTGCCACCCTGCTTGAAGCACAGTCAAGGATTTCCAGGTATCAATCTTGATAAGAAACCCACAGGCAACAGTGGAGACGTTTTGACACATGGACGTGGACATTCTCAAACAACTATCACAGATTCACGGTCTGAAGTTTGTCTATTTTGGATTGATAAATATTATACCGACATACCTATTCTGTAATCACAAATCAAAACCCTCACTGTTCAGATCAACTTGCTAAAGGATGAAAATCATAGGCTAAAGTCCATTGTTCAAAGGCAAGGCAAGCGTTTGAAAATGACTGGGAACATAATAATAAAGAATGTTGAGAGTGTTACAGCAATAGTTAATTCTGAGATCTTGTGAATCAAATTTAGCATGCAGTTAAGAGGTAAATATTTGATTGATTGCATTAGTTTTATTTTATCCATTTTGTTTTAATTATATAGTTTTAATTTGATTTTTTCTGTTAAAATAGAACTAGCTACAGAATCAATTGATTATGTAGCCAGTTTATCTTCATTTGAATTTGTGGAAATTATTGGTTATAACAATATCTAAGCTCATTTATTTTTGTTTTTGTTTTAAGGATATCAAGTAATTAGTGGTGATCTCATGTTATGGACTATTTTTGAGCTCATTTGGCACATCTTTTGTAAACAGAAAGAATTTTGTTTTAGTTTTGAGAGATATAGTGTGATATGGAGTGGTTATCACCCTCTATTTTGTAATCAGCAAATCATTTTGGAGATTTAATCTTATCCCACAAGATAAGATATTTAGCTTTTCTAAACTCTTTAAACACTTGTAATTTTTTGTAATCAAGCATCCTCGCCTAGGGAAGAACATGGACATTTGATTTACAGACTTTAATGGAACAACAATGCACATTTCGGCTTTAGCTTCTTGTGGATGGTGGTTTCATTTAAGTTTCTATTTATCTTGATATGATAATAAGTTTGGATAGCCTTAGTCTTCATCATTTATTATGCTATTGGGATAATTCCTTTATAAATGTTGTCCATAACTAATGCTTCAGATAATAATCGTGTGATCATCTATTTAGTTTTAATTACAGGATCTCTCCTTTAATTTTCATTGAAAGATTAAACGCAAGCATGTTTGCTAATAGATTTTTCTTAACGCAATTACTTGAAATCATGAGATCACAGTGACTAATTACATCTCTCATTCTGTTATTAAAACTCAACAGTCAACATATTGTTCTGCATTTATTCTGAACAATTTCAAGATTCATTGCAGGTTTACCTTTTGGACAAGTTGGCTAGATGTTCTCTAATCGTATATATGTTTGGGTGCATGCTGATTAACTCATTAATAGGTTAGTTTTTTTTTTTTTTGTTTGTTTGTCTTTGAAACTCAAATATATGGTTTGTCTTTGACCATCCACATACTTCTGTTTCATAGTATATTTTTCTATTTTAGTTTAGATTAATAAAGAGAAAACAGAAAAAAAAATATCTTATGTGCTTTCTTTATCTGGTTTTGTTAAAGCAGTCATTTTCACAGAGTTTAGTAAGTTTAGATTAAAACTTACAGCTTGTAAATAATGTATATAAATTAGAGTTATTTATATTTTTCTTAAATACGCCCATTACATTCACATTAGAGCATATGCACATATATGTATGTATAATATTTAGTAATTAGTTATTTATTTCTTTTATTTTATTTTTGTTTCTTTTAGGATTCTTAGATTGGCCAACGGAGCCATTAAACCTGTCAAAACGAGTTATATCAAACGGCTTGGGTTATTTAGACAACCCTAGACTGAATTCATTCTTCTAATTGACGGACAGTCATTTTCGCACGTCAACAAATGGCGCTAGAAGGAGGTTCGACTGACAATATGGCCTTGTAGGAGATTTTATTTCAAATGTATTCAATTTCCCCATGGCTCCCCAAATCATTGTGTTGGAACATGCTTTCCACTTCTCACTACCAGTTATTCCCAACAAGACAACTAATCTTTTTTTAGAACTCACCTTCGATGGTGAAGGGAACACATCTACAGTAGACCATATTTCTAAATTTCTTTATGAATGTTTAAAACATAAGATCGTTGAACCTAATGTTACATGCAGATTGTTCTCTCTCACTTTCCGAGATCGGGTTAAATGTTGGTTTGAATCTTTTCCATCTAATTCGATTCATTCTTTGTCTGTGTTTGTAATTGATTTTTTATCAGAGTTTAACAATTATGATTATGATTAATTAAGTTACTTAAGGAAAGAAAACGATGAATCATTCGATGATTTTGCAATTAGGTTCATTCATGTTTGTACTAGGTTCCCTTTGAAAGAAATGCCACTTATTAATTAGTGGTTTAAATATCTCATTTCTCTCTCAAACGAGCCAGATCAATTAATTGTTAACCAATCTGAATCGAGCACTAACACTCAATCTCAAGATGGTTTAGATTTTGATGTTGATCTTGAAGATTTTGAAGCACCACAATTTTTGTCAACTTCTTTCATTTTGGCAAATCATGAGCAACATCATCCTTTACAAAATGCAATTTTCACATCTAATCATTCTTTGCAAACAATCTCTCCTCCCATCGAAGAAGGAACTTTGACTTTAAAAGATGACATTTGTCATACTCTTATAGATTTTATAATTGTTTCTAAAGTAAAAGAGGTTGAATGTGAAGTTGATAATCATGTGGACGATAAATCTACCCCTAATTTAGTTTAACAGATCCATGATCAATCAATAGGAGACAAAATTATTAGTCATACTATTAATCAACCTTCTATCTCTAGTGATTTGCCTTCAATTTTTCCCTTGCACGATGAACCAAATTGTTTCTTAAAAATTGTCTCGTATTATTTGAAAGAGAATGCAAAAGAGGATGATCAGTTTATACAAGGAGAGGGGAAAAAACCAAATTTCGAAACGCATATACCTATCATTTCAAGAGATGCATTCAGTCTCCTCAATTCTTCTACATATTATTCCTTTTACCCCGATATTGTTTATCCTAATGTTGTGTGATTGCATGTTTCATATTACCTTGGAGAGAATTCAACATTATGTAATCAGGTACAAAGAGATCACCTAATAGAAGATAAAGAGGGAAATAATTCTACCCATGAACATATTAATTTTTATTCTCATCAATTATCTAGGGGTAAATCAAGAATTGATTTGAACGAATCCTGAATTGCATCTTCCATTGATACATCCCAATTTGTGTTTCGAGAAGGATCTAAATTTTTCCATGATCAATTTTTTGAGGTTGAAAAATATAATCGACCAAATATTACTACCAATGATGTTTTATCGGTCGTTCCATCTAGTTCACCTCAAATAGTTAACCTTGAAATATCTAAACTCAACACAAAGTTTCAAGAGAATGAAACACTTATTTTCCAATTGAGAAACATGATAAGTTCTCGCCATCTTGGTCCGACCTTTTTAAAAGATTCTTTCCTTAATAATCTAATACTTTATTCTCACCAGGAATATTTCTTGCATGTGAATTCTTTCAAACCATCCCATGTCAGTAATTCCATGTATCATGATAGTATTGTAGATTGGTTGGAGTATTCATATCTCAAAAAGTTCCCAGGGAACGGTAAAATTATCTTCATTTTATTTAGAGATCAAGGAGGTAACTTCAACACACTCATTTTATATCCTCCAGATGGAGAAAATATGGAATGAAAGGAAAATTTTCAAGAGGATGGGGCACTTTGGTTTAGGCCGATGGTTATGTCAGGTCTCTATAACTCTCACAAGCTTCATAATCTCATTTTTTCATATTTTTGTAACCCATATAATGACAAAATTGTCGAATGGCTGGAGGATTCATACAAAAAGAATGTTCAAGGGAATGGTAAGATCATGCTTGCCTTGTTTTTAAATGATGATGATAAAGGTGAGTATGATATATTTTTGTCATTTTTCAATATACTACCATTCTTGTTAGTAATATGTGATTTTGTTTCTACTGTAGGATTGGAGTTACTCCGATGGCTACATTAGAAGCATGACTTCACATAGTATTCTGATTTGTTTAGTAGTTAGAGTAGGTTTAGGAGTAGGTTTTCTTTTAGTTTTATTCCTCACTATTTCTCTTTGTAATAATGTAGACATGAGCACAAGTGGACGTACCACAAGAACCATAATATGACTGTTGTCAAGGAAGTCTGCATGATCCTTTTCTCTCTGCTTTTCGTTGAATATTTCTTTTCAAAGTCGCAGTATTATTATGAAAATTTTAAATGGAAAAGAGATTCATAAATCTGAACTGTAAATTCAACCTTGACCCGAGGTACCACGAGTAGGACTGCTTTCACATCGATGAGGATTTTTTTTTTTTTCTTTCAGTTTTTCAAGAGATATTTCGCGTGATGTTTTCGGATCCACCTTTATACATGTTTTTGTTTTGTTTTGATTTATTTTTGTTTTCTGATTTTGGTTATTTTCATTATTGTTTTTTTTTTATCGCTTTTCGGGTCAAACATGCATGTATTATGGTTTAGTTCAAAAAATGATAACATAATGCTTCATCTTAAAACAACTGTCAAGGATTGTCAGAGCATCAACGGTTGTGTTTTCCTAAAAACGTAGACTAGTTAAAGATGGTTTTTTGTTCAAAATTGATTTTTGGTTTCAATTTGCATTTGAGAGAAGACATGACTATTATTAAAAATCTCTTTACGTTGCCCCTACTTTTAAGAAAGCGACTCAAGAATTCTTTCCTGTCCTTGAAAATTAGTTTAATCAGTGAACTATTTTCAGACCATGATGAAGGTTAGCAAGCAAAAATTAAAAGGCTGGAAAATAACAAGTCTTGTAAAAATTGGAATTTTCAGCGTCACCCCACTCTTATGAATATTTTTAAATTTATATCAGATTGTGAAAAAATTCTCAAGAGTTGTGGGAATTGTTTGTAAACCTGTCGGGATACCGAACAAGTCTGTTAGCAGCGGGTAAATGCATGCATGATTCCAAGACAACTTCGTCAGGGTACTGAACGGGCTCCCTGGCAGCGAAGCGATGTCAGGTTAGAGAAAATTCTCAAGTATAAATTTTGATCATAAGCATCCTTCATTCTGAATTGAAATTTCTTGGACAGGATAGAGGCATTAGAGTGGGTTAATTGGCATCCCTGTCGAGGCTATGGATGCCTACTGGCAGCAGTGGCCCTATCAACAGCATTGGAGCCATTAACTTAAACATCATGGCTCTCATTTGTGAAGTTTGTCACTAGATTTCATTTTTAACGAAAGATATCTTAAGCTGGACCACGTAATGATTGTCAAGATGCTTAAATGTCTTTCAGTTGTTCTTTGATCTGAAATCATTCAAATATTTCTAACTTGAACTCGTCGGTGATACAGAGATAACTGCTTCTCCCAACAAGTCACCATTGTTAGCAACCCGACATATTTTCACCTTTTAAAGCATCAAATAATAAATTATGTAGCTGCCTACTCGGGGTCATATGGTTATTGCTTTTCATAAGCAATTTTTGAAACTCTGAATATGATGTTTCGGTTATTCCTAGTGTTTTCCTTTCTTCGTTTTCATTCTTCGTTCATGACTGAAAGAATGAATGAAGCATTAAAACTTATGATTGTATTACCATTTTATCTAAGGTTTATGAAAGGTAGATGTCTCTATAGTTTTTTTTAATAAAGCCTTTTTTCTGCTATGAAGCTCATCTTGTTTATTGCTTTAAATTGGCTCATCAATTGTGAAGTGTGCTTTGAATTGTTGTTTGAAACACCAAGGATCCATTGAAATTAAACTATGCTATATATATCTATGGCTCTTGGTAAGACCTATTCTTGTCACTACACTTTGGTTTACAAAAATTTTCCTCTCCTAAACTTTAGAAACCAATCCCACCTTGTTGCACAATGATAAATTTTAATGAACCTGGTCGAGGCCTGTACCCTGTGGGAGGTGGCAGTCCAACAACGAGAGGCCCATCATTTCAAGCTAATTCTCAGGTTTCGTATGTACTCTTGGCATTCATTTCACAAAATGCCTTTCATTTTTTATTGCAGAACCTCTTTTCATACGTGCTAGGGTATTGATGAGTTTTGGGTCTGAGATTTCCCTCTGGTCTTCTCTGTCCTAGAAACCTTCCATACTCACTGTGTTATTTTTTCTGCCTTCTGAACCCTCATGGCCCCAGTCATAAGGATTGAACCCAATGGCTCACAAACCCTGCTCTTGTGTGATGATTCAAGGGAGGACCTTAAGGGTCAAGGCTGGCTCGAATTTCTTGAGACATTTCAGGGTTTTAACTTGCAAACCACTCAGGAATTTTTCCTTTCTTTTGATGGTTGTCGAGCCAAGGTAGGAGACATTCAGGTTGAGGTCACAGAGGAATTTTTAGGTCAAGCAAAAGGTCTTCCACTTAGTGGACATAAGTGGTTTAAAAACACCATGGTCGAGGAGGTATCGTGGAGCCTTTTCTTCACCTCTAGGAAAATCAACTGATGTGATAAAGGTACGCCTATATCCTTGTTTGAAAACTTGGTGGCATGGTTTTCTAGAAATCCTAAGACAACTCGTGACATGTGAGGGTCACTTTGGTCTTTTTTTCCTGTATCACATACATTTGTTGATGAATTTCATCGGGTTTCAGCTAAATATGCCCTATTATTTATTGAGAAGCTTGTATAAAATGGTGAAAAGGTATAAGAGACAGCATTTAAATTCAAGTATGTTTCATCACGATTTGATAAAGATACTTTTAGTTCATCAACTAAAGGTGTAAAATGATAATTGGGATGCCTTCCTAACCCAAAATGGTTTCATTACACCCAGTACGGTAGAGGTTGATAAGACCATGATGGAAGAAACCATAGTCCCTACCACTAATAGAGCAGTTCCTTCATCTAAAGAAGCCTGTGTTACGGCCATCCTCAGTAAGCCTATGCCCGACCAAACAGATGTTGAGCCGACAACCTTTGAATTGCATGGCCATGAACAACACGCCTATCCTAACACCTCTGTTAAGAATGCAAACAGGCCTTCATACAAACTGTCTAAGGGTGACATGGATATAGGGTTTAAAAATAAAAGGGCAGGTAGGTTGATCTCGAGAATCCTATGAAATAAATCAAACTCTCATATGAGCTCGATCAAAATGATCAAGGTCCATGAGAGCTCTGATTCTGAGATCGAGATATTCTTGGCCGAAGAAGACCCTCCTTGCCTTAAACCAAATCTCAGCCAGGCTTATAATTTCATAGATAATTTTCCACCCTGCCTAAAGCACAATCAAGGATTTCTAGGTATCAAGCTTGATAAGAAACCCATGGGCAATAGTGGAGACATTCTGACACATGGTCGTGGACATTCTCAAACAGCTATCACAGATTCATGGTGTGAAGTTTGTCTTTTTTGGATTGATAAATATTATACAGACATACCTATTCTGCAATCGCAAATCAAAACCCTCACTATTTAGATTGACTCGCTAAAGGATGAAAATCATAGGATAAAGTCCATTGTTCAAAGGCAAGGCAAGCATTTGAAAATGACTGGGAACATAATAGTAAAGAATGTTGAGAGTGTTACAGCAGTAGTTAATTATGAGATCATGTGAATCAAATTTAGCATGCAGTTAAGAGGTAAAGATTTGATTGATTGCCTTAGTTTTATTTTATCCATTTTGTTTTAATTATATAGATTTAATTTGATTTTTGTTGTTAAAATAGAACTAGCTACATAATCAATTGATTCTGTAGCCAGTTTATCTTCATTCGAATTTGTGGAAATTATTGGTTGTAACAATATCTAAGCTCATTTATTTTCGTTTTTGTTTTCAAGATATCAAGTAATTGGTGGTGATATCATGTTATGGACTATTTTTGAGCTCATTTGGCGCATCTTTTGTAAAGAGAACGAAGTTTGTTTTAGTTTTGAGAGATATAGTGTGATACGGAGTGGTTATCACCCTCTATTTTGTAATCATTTTGGAGATTTAATATTATCCCACAAGATAAGATATTTAGCTTTTCTAAACTCTTTAAATACTTGTAATTTTTTGTAATCATGCATCCTTGCCTAGGGCAGAAGATGGACGTTTGATTTACAGACTTTAATGGAGCAGCAATGCACATTTCGGCTTTAGCTTCTTATGGATAGTGTTTTCATTTAAGTTTCTGCTTATCTTGATATGATAATAATTTTTGATAGATTTATTCTTCATCATTTATTATGTTATTGGGATAATTCCTTTATAAATGTTGTCCATAACTAATGCTTCAAATAATAATCGTGTGATCGTCTATTCAGTTTTAATTAAAGGATTTCTGCTTTAATTTTCATTGAAAGATTAAACGCAAGCATGTTTGCTAGCATATTTTTCTTAACGCAATTACTTGCAATCATGAGATCACAGTGACTAATTGCATCTCTCATTCTATTATTAAAACTCAACAGTCAACATACTATTATGTGTTTATTTCGAACAATTTCAAGATTCATTGCAGGTTTACCTCTTGGACAAGCTAGTTGGATGTTCTCTAATCGTAAAGATGTTTGGGTGCATGCCGATTAACTCATTAATAGGTTAGTTTATTTCTTGTTGTCATTTGTTTGTCTTTGAAACTCAAATATATGGTCTAGATTTGACCATCCACATACTTATGTTTCATAGTATATTTTTCTATTTTAGTTTAGATTAATAAAGAGAAAACAGAAAAAAATATCTTATGTGCTTTCTTTATCTGCTTTTGTTAAATTAGTCATTTTCACAGAGTTTAGTAAGTTTAGATTAAAACTTATAGCTTGTAAATAATGTATATAAATGAGAGTTATTTATCGTTTGCTTAAATACGCCCATTACATTCACATTAGAGCATATGCACATATATGTATATATAATATTTAGTAATTAGTTATTTATTTCTTTTCTTTTATTTTTGTTTCTTTTAGAATTCTTAGATTGGCCAACAGAGCCATTAAACCCATCAAAACGAGTTATACCAAATGGATTGGGTTATTTAGACAACCTCGGACCAGATTCAATCTTTCAATTGACGGACGATCATTTTCGCTCGTCAACAAGATGGCATTAGGTTCAAAAGTGAAAGAAGAGGAATGCAAAGAAGTATTACAACTCAACACATAAATGAGGGAGCCCCATAAGACATTATCCAGAATAAGAATGAGAATAAGATATGAGGCTTCAATGTAAAGTCACAGAGGGACTAAACATGGCTCTCGAACCTATGAAAGTATTTTAGGATGGGTGCCAAACTATGAAAAAGGTTCTAAATAGGGCACCCATGAACAATAGCCTCTACCACATGAATTACAATACTTTTAAAAAACAAATAAGGTTTTTTGTCACAACTCAGTGGGGTCGATCCTAAGGTAAAATGAAATAGGAAGAAAATAATACAAAAATGCATGAAGGGGAAAATCTAACCTATATTCCAATTTCGAGATCATTACCTGTCGGAATAGATCGAGATGGAAGAAAAGGTACCAAAAACAAATGTCTTCAAAGTCTTGTATATAAGACCAAAAACACTCACCCAGAAGTTAATAAGTCCAATATAGAAACCTATGATAAAAACAAGTGTTATGGGATACGAAGCTTGAAAACAAGAAACCCTAAAAGTACAATATATACATAACAATGAAAAGTCTTGTGACTTATGCATAGTAGTGTTCTAGTAGAGCCCATTTCTAGGCTCAAACCAAGGGTTTCTTTGGCAACCTATAAATGTTTCAGTTCAGGAGGAGGTAAAAAATCCATCATCATAGCTTCAAGGATAGCCTCATCCAAAGGAAATTCAACATCCAATAAATAAGGGCTCAACAACAAAAAAGTACCAGGGCTCGAGGTCTTACAAACTGGAATATCAGATTGAAGAGGAAAATCCAGATCACTCGTGACAAAAGGGGAAAGAAATATCTCATCTACCCCCATTGGATAAACTACATGATCAATTTCCATGAGCTTGTCTCGAGAAGGAAAACGTGATTGTAAATATCCTTTCTCAGAAACAATTGAACATCAAGGATATGATACCACATAATTCGGTCGTGGAAAAGAAGAGTATACTTGAACACTAGGAACGGACAAAGGGGAAATCTGAGCTAAAGTTGAACTAGGATGGTGATTATCAAATGAAAGCTTATCAATAGTGACAATACTTTCGTTGTGAAGAAAATGCATCACACGAAAAAGCGTAGACACCGCAACATTCATAGCATAAACATAATCATGCCCAAGAAGAATATTGAAATCTAAAGGGCCTGGCACCACTAACATATCGACTAGCATAGTCTTCCCACCTAACATGATTGGAAATTGAGGAATAATCCCCAAACATTTACTAGGTCTTTTATAGAAATCCAGTAGCTCACTGGTAGCTGACACAAGCTTGGAAGAACCCAAAGTTTTCCAAGCCGAGGAGGATAAAATACTTGCAGATCATCCTTCGTTTGCAATAAATTGATAAATGCATGTTGAATTAACTTTAACCCTTATCTAGAAAGGTGCAAAAGAAGGAATACAGGACTCAACAATATCATTCCAATCAAAGGAAACCATCTCAGGAGTTGGAGGGAGCATACTCGAAGAGAGTGGATTTCCCTCTTGTTCAAAAGGTACTAAACTAGAAATGTTAAATACATATTCAAAAGACGCATCACTCCCCAAAAGTAGAGTGGGATCAGCTGAATATTGCATCAGTGAGACCACATTGGTAGACTTTTCACTCTCCAAGAGAAGAGTGGGATCAGTCGAACATTGCATCGACATGACCACTTCCTCAACCACTAGTTGAATAGGATGCAAGCCAACATGATCAAGAGACACATCACCCACCAAAGTGAGATTGGTATCGACCAAAGATTGCATCGTCACGACCACTTCATCAACCAACGAATGCATTGATTGTTGGGAACCTGAATATGACTCGGAACTAGAAGGGCCTTCAGTCAAGGACCACACTCTTCATACTAAGGAAATAATAAGGCACAAATGAGTAAGTTGATATCCCTTGAAAAGATTACAAGGGAACTTGGTCTTACATCCTATTTATCTAGGTTTCTCAACAATATCAATGCCCCCAACATGATTTGCAGTGATCGATGGGTTTCCCTCAACATGACTTGTAGTGTCTAGGTTGTGATATCCAACATGAATTGGATAGGTTGGTGACTCTTTTCCAATATGACTAGCAATGACTAGACTCATGCCCCTAGCATGACTTGTAGAAATTGTTTGCTTGTCTTCAACATGACTCGTAGAGGTTGTTGACATAACTCCAACATGACTAGTAGAGGTTGGTTTTCTTCTCCCAACATGACTTGCAGATGTTGGTTGCTTTCCCCCAACATGACTTGCAGAGGTTAGGTGAAGGTATTCAACATGACTTGCAGAGGTTTATGACTTTGTATCAGTATGACTCGCAATGACTAGATTTGCGCTTCCAGCATGACTCGCAAAGGTTGGTTGCTTGGCCCCAAAATGAGTAGAAAGGTCTAGATACTTGATGCTAGTGTGACTAATAATGATTGGACTTGTGCCCCCAAAATGAATAGAAGAGTCTGGTGGCACATCTCCAACATGACTACCATAGCTTGGTGACTTGATGCCAGTATGACTTGCAATGACTAGACTTTTTCCCTAAGCATGACTCATACATGCCAGAGGCACATCTCCAACATGACTAGCGGAGGTTGGTGATTTATTCTTCTTACTCTTCCTCTTTCTATTCCTTTTATACTTATGGTTATTAGTAGCTATACTTTCACTAGAAGAGGGTGAGAAGGAAGAGAAGTAGACTTCGTAGATAAATAAGGTAAAGGATCAACATCCATGCAATTCCCATGACATAAGGTGCTTATCTAAGAAGAATCAATAGCATTCAGTACATTCAGTGTGGTCCACAACCAAAACAATAGCCTAATATTCAACCCATAAATATTTAAAGTAGCCATCAATGGGACACCAACATTTCCAAAGAACGAAAAAATCACAAGAACCCCGTTTGGAAGAGGTCCCTTGGTTGGTATCCTCAATAACTTTGTCCTTAACATTCACATGCACAGGTTTGTCGCTTACGAGAATGTTCATGTTCGAACAATTCTCACACACTGACTCTGGAAAACCAATGGTATACAAACCCACGCCTTCTAAGAGGTGGATCCACACTTTCAATAAAAATACCTGGGTTCCTTCCCAACCAGCAGAGCAATTGGTCGACCGCCTTGAATCAAAGATCCAAAAGAGGTGATACAGACACAACCTAAGGCCAACTATACAAAGTAGCACTCCACTAAGAATTCCTAAGAGAAACATAACAAACAAACAACTTCTCCAAAACTTCATCCTAGGTGGATAAGGTTCTGAGTCCAAAGCAATGAAAAAGTGGAAAGGGACCTTCCAGATACTAGCACGGGTTGATCAAGTCTCGAGACCGATGAATGAAGGAGTGAGAAGAATTTATCATGACCTCCACTAACCATCATTTTCTGATGCAAGTAACCTCACTTCGCAAGGAACCATACAACAATACTGAAAAGTGTGATACGATGTCTACCTCAGGTACCATGGGAAACCGCCCGCAGTCACCTCTGAGATACCTAGGAAAAGAATCTATGGATACCAACTCCCAGTTAGTGTCTAGGGTAAAGTTGACATTTGAGATCGAATGTATGGGAAGGGTAAAAAATCCTGAAGATTTCAAAGATCCACCTCTCATGGAGGTAAGGGCACTAGAGAAACCCCCAAAATACAATCTATCCACTACGTTCATTCAAGCTTCAGAGGGGTAATCTCCTCAACTCTCCTTCACGCAACCTCATGGTTAACTACTGTATTAGAGGAGGCTCTCGGCTATAATTATATGAAAATTGGATTTTGAATCTCCCTATATTATACTCCTATGTTTTTTTACCGACCTTGGAGATTTATCTCCCCATTCCTAATCCAAGGCCCTAACCCTAAATTTGTTTGTGAACCCTAGAAACAAAGTCTAGTAAATTTTGAATTTAGCATTCATTTTTTGCAGTGGTTCTTTACTCAAAGGATATGAAACTGGTATTGATATTGTTTGAGACTCTTGGAAAAATTAAATTTATAATAACAATGGAAAAGAAAACTTTACAGTAATTCTTTAATGAAAAAGAGTTTCAAAAAAGAAAAATGCATGAACAATCTTTCAAACCTTGAAATGCAATCTTTTCTCTTTCTGATGCAAAATGCACAATCCAGCCTTTTGAGAAAAGGAAAAGAAGAAAAAAAAAGGATGTTCTTTGTTATTTTTCCTTTGAAATGCTTTCAATATGAGAAGAAAACAAAATCATACTAATATATTTTTCTTTTTCAAAAATAAAGTAAATCAAAGCAACAGAAAGAAAGAAACTTAACTAGGAGCAGACTAGGGGTTTTTCATTTTCTTCTTATTTCTTATAAAGAAAAACTAAATGAAAGATGTTAAAAGAAACATTTTTTTGTTGTTTTATGTTTGAAAAATCCAAGGAAATCACAAAATAGAAGTATTGAACACAAATACAAACTCAAGTTTCAAAAACGACTGCAACAACGACCAAGAAATTGAGATCATGAGAACAAGACTAGTCTTATAGTCATTCAATACAAGGGATAAAAGGGAGAAAAATGTGGATAATTTTTTTTTTAATGCAATTTAAGGCCTTACCAACCTCCAATAGGCCACAAAAAATTAGGGGACCAAATTCCCCATAAAGGAGCCCCAAGGAAACCAAAACAAAGCTTCAAAAAGGCTGAAAAACAAGCAAAACAATCACTTTTTTAGAGGTGTACGTGACTCTCTCCACTATAGGTCACGTACATAAGCTCATGTATGCACCCTAGATCAATGCAGGGAGCATGTATGACGTTTGTATGTGACTTGGCCTTCTATAAGGTGAGTATGTATTGGCTTTGGCCTTCTACAGGACGTGTTAGGACCTCACAATGCACCTTTTTGCCCATACTTTTTGCCATTATTATACCCTCCATCACTTGTATTTAGACTCATAATATCATTTCATCTGATCATTCCAAGATATACAACATCCTTCCTCATTACTATATGCTTAATCTGTTTTGCATAATATTTTACATCACTTTTGCACCTAACCATTGATTAGAAATGCATAAGTGTCCAAAACTGCAGATTTGCATTCAAGGCCTATTACTGAAACACAGAACTGTCCAAGGCCGCTGTTGCTGAAACATAGAATTGATGCTGAAACACAGAGCTACTACACAGCCCGAGGACGCAGATGCTGAAACACAGAGCTGCTACACAGTCCGAGGACGCAGATGCTGAAACACGGAGCTGCTACACAGTCCGAGGTCGCAAGATGCTGAAACACAAAAGCAACCGCCAGAACCGACGATGCTGAAACACAGAGAACCCACCACAGTCAGCAGTCAACACAGTCAGAGCGCAATTCACATGGCTGAAACAGCATCAGCAACGAGAAGAAGTTGTTACACCAGCTGTAACAGCAATACCTCGTTCAGTTCCTGTAATAGCATTCGGTTGCGTGAGACTAGGACATCCTATGTTGATTTAGAAAGAAGATTCGATTTAGGATAGGATTCAGATATGCATTGTAATGATTGTATCGAAGGGATTTCCTCTTTAAAACTAGAGGAAATCACCATTCGAGATATCGAAGTTTTGATGTATTGAAGCAACTCCAGAGAAGCGGGACGTATTCTATCCTTCCAATTTGTAATGTGATATTTCAACAGATGAATATAAGACTTCTTTGAGTATCCTTCTTTAGCTTCTCGTTCAGGGGAATCTTGTGAGAAGGGAGGGCCCACCTTCATCACAAGATTCACCCATTAGTTAGAAGTGTGTTAGTATAATTTCTGTTCATGTTTTGTTTAACTGTCGTTTGTTGAAACAGTGTTTTAATGGATTCTGCTTTGCTAAAACACTACTGACTCTGTCTTAGTTATTGAATGGAATTTGTAATTCTTTTTATCAGAAATCTTGTGTGATGATTTTATGAGGCTAGCAGAGATTTGGTTAAATATTCCTGCTCAGACAAAAAGGGATCGGAATATCATACCCTCTGTAGAATTCATTTACTGCTGCAAGTGTGCTAGCCAGAGATTTGGTTAAAGGGTTCCTGCTCAGAACATGAAGGAATCACAACACCTTGTCCTCTGTAGATTTCATTTACTTCTGCAAGTGTGCTAGCCAGAGATTTGGTTAAAGGGTTCCTGCTCAGAACAGGAAGGAATCACAACACCTTGTCCTCTATAGATTTCATTTACTTCTGCAAGTGTGTTAGCCAGGGATTTGGTTAAAGGGTTCCTGCTCAGACAGGAAGGAATCACGACACCTTGTCTTCTGTAGAATCCATTTACCTTTGCAAGTGTGTTA
>ML784981.1:247887-270840 GCA_009831015.1 Picea engelmannii | reverse complement strand
AGAGTAGGCCAACCTAATCATAGAGATGAAATGCCATTAAACCCCCAGGTAGTACTTGAACCATTTGAAAGATGGGCCTTAGACTTCATAGGGCCCATCAACCCTCCATCCAATCAAAAAGTTTATATACTGGTCTGCACAGATTACATGACTAAATGGGTGGAAGCCAAGGCACTCCATAGAGCAACTGAAGAAGCAGTTATAAAATTCTTATTCACAGACATCTTCACCAGATTTGGAATGACAAGAGAATTAGTTACAGATGGAGGAACTCCTTTCTCTTCTCATGGGTTCAAAGCCACCCTTCAGAAATATCATATTCAGCAGAGAATGACTACACCATACCACCCTCAAGCCAATGGACAGGTGGAAAGCACAAACAAAGTTATAGAAGCCATTCTCACAAAAACAGTGAAGGAAAGTAGAAAGGATTGGTCCTTCAGGCTCCTTGAAGCACTATGGGCCTACAGAACTACCTGGAGAAATACTACAGGATTTTCTCCCTATGAATTGGTCTATGGAAAGAGTGTTGTCTTTCCTGTGGAATTTGAGATAAAAACCTTAAGGACTGCTCTAGCTGCCAACCTTGATCTAACTAATGCACAGACAGCCAGGCTGCAGCAGCTTAATGAACTAGAGGAGAAAAGATTAGATGCCATTCAACAAACAACCATAATTCAACAGCAAAGATCACAATGGCATGACAAAAATATAAAGAACAAGCAGTTCCAAAAAGGTAATTGGGCTCTACTGTATGATTCTCGGTTCAAAGAATTTCAAGGGAAACTGTGCACAAGATGGTTAGGACCTTACGAAATAGACACAGTTTTCCCTAATGGAACAGTAAGGCTCCTCACAATCGATGACTCCAGAACTCTGTTACTTGTAAATGGTCATCGTCTCCGTCTGTACCAGAAACCCATTTCTAAAGAAGACTTTAAGGCCACATGCATGGCGGACGCTCATTTTCTCTTCGTTGAGGGGGTTTCTACCCCTAGTAGCAATTAATTCTTTCAAAGATTGATTTTCTTTAGTATTAGATTAGATTAGATTTTGTTTTCTAATAATCCCTGTCAAAGAAATACCATGCTATAGATGTTTTGCAGATTCCCGCCACCAGAAGAGGACGATTCCATTTCAGAGAGACGAGCCTTCACGATGCTGAAACACCGCTGTTCAGCACTGTTAACCTTCACGATGCTGAAACACCACTGTTCAGCACTGATGACCTTCATGCTGCTGAAACACCACTGGTCAACCATCTCGACTTGTTTCTGAGGCCGAATAACCACCATTCTCCACTTTCTACTGTTGTCGAAACACCACTGTCAGAAATTTGCCCTTCTTCTCCATTACCGAAACACCAAACTCACACCTTTCTTTCCCCCTCCATGACTCGAAAACCTTTTCATTTCTTCATCATCCTTCATTGATGAAACAACTCTGTCCAACAATTGTTTCGCCTTTCCCCTTCCAATGCTGCAACACCATTACTCAGTGTTGTTGACCTTTTCCCCCAATGCTGAAACACCACTATTCAGCACTTTTTCTTCCCACTCCCAGAACACTACAGTCCATCATTTCCTCACCCTCCATCATTGACGAAACAATTCCATCCAGCAATTGTTTCACCTTTTTCCGTTGCTGAAACACCATTGTCAGCAACCCTTCATCATTTTTCACGATGTTGAAACACCATTGTTCAGCATGTTTGACTGTTCTTCATTCACGATGCTGAAACACCATTGTTCAGCACGTTTGACCTTTTTTGATGCTGAAACACCATTGTTCAGCATGTTCGACTTCTTTCTGATACTGAAACACCAGTCATCAGCAGTTCTTCATCTACAACAATTGTTTTGTTCTTCTCTGCTGCTGAAACACCAGTCTTTCAACACCATCTGTCAGCAAGGCTCTACGCCCTCAGATTATAGTTCATCCTCCTAGTTGGAAAACCTTCGACGATCTCCGCCACGACAGCACCATCTCAGACAGGCATCATATCTAGTTGGCAGAACGAATCAAATGGTAAGGCAAGGTACGTAAATGTTATGTAATTCAAATTAGACTGTAGTTAATGAGAAAGATTTTGCGTCATTATGACCATTCAAGTACAATTAGTACTAACCACACTTGACAGGAGGGGAAGTACATGTCAAATCCGTGATACCATCATTTCACTCGATCTCACCGCCGCCATCCCAGTTCACCACCTTTCCGCGCACTTCACCACTATTCCTGCATGTAGTCCCTCAGAAATTCACTCTGTGCAGAGATGATACACAAACTCTCGACGCTGTATTTTACTAAGCTAGTAGCCATGGGAGGATCTTCCATAAGGAATGAGCCCGCCACCACAATGCTGCTCGAACACTATCCAACAACGTATCAAATCTTCGAACAGGCAGGGTGGCTTAATTACTTCCGCAGACTCCAGTGGTATAATGAACAGCAGGTCCTGCAATTTGCCCTGAATCTGTAGGAGGACCATTCTGTCATCGACGGGGTTTGAATATCAGTAACAGAGGAAGACATAGCAGAGTTCTCAGGCCTCCCAACCGACGGCACTCGAATGTTCAATCGAAAGCATATTATCAGAGATGTCCAGCAGAGCTTCTTCCTGCCTGAGGAAAGAATTGTATTGAAGAGCAGAGGTGTTCAGCTCAGTTCACTACCACCTCCATGGCCGGGAGTCGTGAGATTCATAAAGCATTACCTGACCTGCGAAGGATGATATTAGGTAGTGTATTAGCATTAAATCCTTCTGCTTTCTCATTTAAGGCATAACAGACGGTTCAATATCCCTTATTATTTACTGGGTTGTTTGAAAAATATGGTACCATACTGTCAAAAGGCAAAAGATCCAACCCTGTCACTTACCCACCATCGTCTTTTTCAATTACTCATCAACAGGGGTTTTGAATAGCAGAACCGTCCATTAAATAATCCACCCATAAACCCTGCACCAGCTGCCGAAGTCCCCGAAATTCCTGAGGAGCAGCAACAACAAAACCCCCCAGTTTCCCCCGAAATACCCCATAGTCCGCCCACACGACCAACCAGTCCAGTCAGTTCCCCTACCATACCTAAATCGTCGCATACCGCACCAGAGTCTTCCACTTCCTCCCTTCACATTGTAATTGATGACTCTGAACCAGAAAATGCTCCCTGCCCTACCATTCAGGAAAGACCTTCCCGAAAACGGAAGCAAACCTCCCTCTTTCCACCCTTCTTGCGCAAAAAGCGAACGAGATCCTCAATGAGGCCACCCTGGATGACCACTACCCTAGACACCCCACCTATTCGACTCATACCCCGTAAACCATTGACCTCCCCAACCCCGGGATCTTTGCCTATTCCAACCATGGGCGCTGCAACACAAGAACCAGACGCCCCAGAAACTGTAACACCATCTGTCTCACACAGGGTAGATGAAACACAAGAACCAGTTACCCACTCAGTGGCTAAAACACAAGAACCAGCCATGGCTGAAACACAGGAAACAGCCACAGCTGAAACACAAGAACCAGCCGCTGACATTGAAATGGAGTTACAGGAATCAGATGCCCAGACATCATTTGTTTTCAATAAAGAAGTTGAAACACAACCAGCTACCCATCCAGTGGCTGAAACACAAGAACCAACCACTGACATTGAAGTTGAATTACAGGAGTTTGAGACCCAGGATGCCGCAACACCACCCTCATCAAGAAAAATTCCCAAAAATCCAGTGGCTGCAACACAAGAACCAGTCACTAATGTCGAAATTGAATTTCGGGAATCACAGGTCCAGGATGCTGCAACACCACCTCCATCAAGCAACATGGATGAAAAACCAGCCACCCATTTAGTGGTTGAAACACAAGAACCACCCACTGACACTGAAATTGACATACAAGAATTGGAGGTTGAAGGTGCTGAAACTCTATTGTTTCTTCACCAAGAAGATGAAACACAAGTAGCAGCTACCATTCCTGCTACTCCTTCCCAACCACCAGAAGCAACAATGGCTAATGTCTTGGAGGAAAACAACTTTTTAAAGTCTCAATTGGAAGCATATCAGCAGGAATTAGCCAGAGCCAAGGAAGCATTTGAAAAAGAGCTCAATTCATACATTGCAAGCCGTCTAGCAACCCTGGCAGAACAAACTACAGAAAGCATATGCAAGGAATACATGTGCTGCCAATGCGGAGATATTTATTATCGGGCAGGGTATAAGATCGTTCAAGTTCCAGTACCAGGAGCAGCCCCCACTCCTTCCCCTTTTGAAGCCAATACTAAACCTGTTGCAACACAAGAACCAGCAGGTTCCACTAAGCTCAAAACCAAACCTGCTGCAACACAAGAACCAGCAGGCCCTAGCAAAATCAAGACTGAACCTGCTGTAACACAAGAACCAGCAGGCCCTTCCAGAATCAAGAAAGAAATCCCTACTGTCAACAGGGTTGTGCAAACAGTGCCCATGGAGGAAGTCACACCTCCCAGTCAATCCAATCTCTCCACTTCCAGGGAACAATCTACCCAAACCCTGCCTAATCCCACTACTTCAGATGCTGAAACACAAACTCGACCGTGGGATGAGCATGTAGAGATACAAAAGTGGAAGAAGGAGTATGTTGAGACACAGGCCCAACATCTGCAGGTGCACAGGCAGACATGGATAAATCATACCTTCTCAAATTGGGAAGCATTGGACCTGACATGCCAGGAAGTTCGGGAAGTCAAAAAGAAGAACAGAGATTTAAAAGCTAGAATGGTCAAGATCTTTGATTTGATGCAGACACTAATGGCCACAAGGAAACCTTCTTGTAACTATTCTTTATTTCTCATAGAGAGACTCACATGGTTCCAAATTAAAGCAATTATAAAAGGAAAATCCCATATAGTAATACAACCAACAGATTTTGTCAAAACCTTTCTAGCAGCCTCCATCCAGGATCAACACCTCTTATGTGAAGCATACTTGCATAATGAGGCTATTCCGGAAAATAGGCTGCTCAATATAAATCCTCTTGTTGGAGATGTTCAACTCCGAGCTTTTACTTCTTTCCTTTACAATCAAATTTTGTGGCAGAGTGACTTTTCGGCTACCAAGCACAATGAGGACAATAAACTCCTCTGGATTAGGCCAGAACCAGAGAGGGCAGCCAGATTCATTTCAGAATATTATGAGGTCTTGAAAAAACCAGGGGTGACTGAGCATGTCCAACAGCTACAGTCAGTAGTGCTCCAAGAATGTCAGCAAAGCATCAGTGCCATAGAGATTCCTGCCCTCCAAGCCAACAACCTGTTTTGGCAGCAATCCACAGAAAAGAGGCAACAACACAACCCTTTTGGTCCGGCCAACTTAGAAGCAGCAATTTCAAGGGTACCCAGCTACATCCAGTGTGTTAGACATTGTGTTGAAACCTGGATAGGGTACAAATTTTACTTTCCCCTCCTCTGGCTGCCGATAGAAACATATCAATTCAGTTATAAATTGTCTCAGAAGGCCGAGACAGCAGCATGGCAACGACTGCAACAGGTCCAGGGATTCAAAACGCCAACAGACAGTACCGCCCAGAGCTACTGCTTGAGTAATTTACATGATGAGAGCCGGTATCAAGACTCTGATTCAGAGTGAGTTGCCTGAGGACATGCAACACCTTGAGCTGGGGGGGATGTTAGGACCTCACAATGCACCTTTTTGCCCATACTTTTTGCCATTATTATACCCTCCATCACTTGTATTTAGACTCATAATATCATTTCATCTTATCATTCCAAGGTATACAACGTCCTTTCTCATTACTATATGCTTAATCTGTTTTGCATAATATTTTACATCACTTTTGCACCTAACCATTGATTAGAAATGCATAAGTGTCCAAAACTGCATATTTGCATTCAAGGCCTATTGCTGAAACACAGAACTGTCCAAGGCCGTTGTTGCTGAAACACAGAACTGATGCTGAAACACGGAGCTGCTACACAGCCCGAGGATGCAGATGCTGAAACACGGAGCTGCTACACAGTCCGAGGACGCAGATGCTGAAACATGGAGCTGCTACACAGTCCGAGGTCGCAAGATGTTGAAACACAAAAGCAACCGCCAGAACCGACGATGTTGAAACACAGAAAAGCTACCAGAGTCAGCAGTCAACACAGTCAGAGCGCAATTCACGTGGCTGAAACAGCATCAGCAATGAGAAGAAGCTGTTACACCAGCCGTAACAGCAATACCTCGTTCAGTTCCTGTAATAGCATTCGATTGCGTGAGACTAGGACATCCTATGTTGATTTAGAAAGAAGATTCGATTTAGGATAGGATTCAGATATGCATTGTAATGATTGTATCGAAGGGATTTCCTCTTTAAAACTAGAGGAAATCACCATTCGAGATATCGAAGTTTTGATGTATTGAAGCAACTCCAGAGAAGCGGGACGTATTCTATCCTTCCAATTTGTAATGTGATATTTCAACAGATGAATATAAGACTTCTTTGAGTATCCTTCTTTAGCTTCTCGTTCAGGGGAATCTTGTGAGAAGGGAGGGCCCACCTTCATCACAAGATTCACCCATTAGTTAGAAGTGTGTTAGTATAATTTCTGTTCATGTTTTGTTTAACTGTCGTTTGTTGAAACAGTGTTTTAATGGATTCTGCTTTGCTAAAACACTACTGACTCTGTCTTAGTTATTGAATGGAATTTGTAATTCTTTTTATCAGAAATCTTGTGTGATGATTTTATGAGGCTAGCAGAGATTTGGTTAAATATTCCTGCTCAGACAAAAAGGGATCGGAATATCATACCCTCTGTAGAATTCATTTACTGCTGCAAGTGTGCTAGCCAGAGATTTGGTTAAAGGGTTCCTGCTCAGAACATGAAGGAATCACAACACCTTGTCCTCTGTAGATTTCATTTACTTCTGCAAGTGTGCTAGCCAGAGATTTGGTTAAAGGGTTCCTGCTCAGAACAGGAAGGAATCACAACACCTTGTCCTCTATAGATTTCATTTACTTCTGCAAGTGTGTTAGCCAGGGATTTGGTTAAAGGGTTCCTGCTCAGACAGGAAGGAATCACGACACCTTGTCTTCTGTAGAATCCATTTACCTTTGCAAGTGTGTTAGCCAGAAACTGGGTTAGGGATCCCTGCTCAGAAAGGATGGGATCAGACTGCCCTGTTCTCTGTAGACCTCGACCTCACAAAGTGTGCTAAAGAAGAAATAAGGCTCAAGGGCTCCTGCTTAGAAAGAAAGGAGCTATGTGGCTTTGTTCTCTGTTAGATAGAGTTAATTGTTTTCTGCATTATTGTTTTCATAAAAAGAGTGTTAGTGCTGAAGTCTCTGTTTGAGAGTAAGGGTCCTGTTCTCTGATTGCAGAATAGTTGTTCCTTCCCATTACAAGTATTATTTTAATGTAATCCAGGATTCTTAGATTGATCTTTAAAAGATTGCAGTAGGGAAGTTACTTTCTTGTGATTTAGTTCAGAGCTTCAGTTCATTCAAGCAATTATAATTAGTATGAGTTTCCTTGCTACAACACTAAGTTGCTTTTGGAATTGAGCATATATTGTGTGTGGTTATCTTTGAAATAAAAGACTTCCCTGGGTTGATAATTTATGTTTCACTTGGTTGTTTAAAATTAATTAAGCAATTATAGTGACCAACAGGATGCATATGTACATGCTCTAGCCTTCTACAAGTCACGTACATGACCCAACACTTATGCATTTTTAAAATTGTATGTACACACTTAACTCTTATAAAAGGGTATCATTTGTACACTCATTTTATCAAAGGAAAGAGCGTATGTAGTTTGAAAAGCTATTTCTAAATCCCAAAACACAAATTGTAACAGGGAGATCAAAAGAAAGCCAAAAAGAATGGAAACCAAAAAGAAAATCCAAGAATGCCTCAAAACAATAGAAACAATTTATGAAACCAAAACACAATCTTCAAAGACTCACATGATCCAAGAAGACCTTACAGTACCACAACCCCAACTTTTAGTGATATGGAAAGAGAAGAAAACTCAAACTTAGAACATGTACGCAACTGTCTAAGCGACAAGTGGCATATGTACGTGACTGTGTTCAAGAAAAGTCATGTATGTATGCACCTGTACTCAAATAAACTCGCCTACACCCAATAAAAACCCTTCAAACTTGAGATAAAATGGTGTGGAAGACTCAAGAAGGATTACCAAAATTAAGAGAGAGCTAAATAATGGTCAAAGACACGGAAAAAGCTTCAAGATAAATACAAACCACAAGCACCCCTAACGACCCTAAAAGGGAGAATCCCCAATGGAGTCGCCTATTCTATTATGGAAAACTAAATCCTATGGCTATGGGTTAGGGCCACAATAGAGAGGTACCCTAAAATACCACTCTCAAACCTAAAGAGGGTAGTTAATTAATAAAAGTAACTACTTTGCAATAACTAATTTTCCAAGGATGGAATAGAGAACAAACTTGGAATCCAATGTTTGAAGTCAATCCCAATCAAGAAATTTTGCTCCAAAACTATTACCCAATGATCCTTTGAAAACTCCTACAAACAAAGAGACAATAAAATGAAAATAGGTAGTTATTTTCTAACTAACTAAACATGATCATTTCAATTTGCATAATAGATTCAAAACAAGATATAAATAATCTCATTAAAAGCATGAATCAACAAATAGAACTAGACTAGAATGAGAGATATTTTATTATTAACAACAAAGAAGTTGGATACAAACTATAGCCACTATGTCACGGTCCCAAAGTTGGGCTCCAAGTTCCTCCACCCAAGGTCAAAGATGACAAACAAAACCTCCAAAACTTTGTGTTCCAATAGGTCCAAGGAAGGCAAAGCATTTCTTCCTGACAATATAGGGAGAACACAAATTTTGAAAACAAGGGTTTTCAGAGGGGAAGAACAATCTCACATGCAAGGGTAAAAGGGGACTTGTGGGACTATAATGAAAATTCCAGCATAAGGATGCATTTCTCTATTTGTTTTCCCTCCACCCCAAGGCTCTAATTTATACTCCTTTTTTACAATTGGAGTAGTTATGGACGAACTACAAGAGGTTAGGAACCTAGGGAACCCATCAACTCCGCCCGAAATATCAATATTATTATTTTTTTGAGTCAATTTAACATTTACGCAGGTTTCTAACTAGCAAGGAACATATGCATGTGAGTTTGTTTAAGGAGAGTCGCATACATCAAGAAAAATGGGGTTTTTAAAGTATTTTTTGGGAGGAAAAGGGGGATTTTGGTCCTAGAAGCAAGGAAAGGGATGTAATTGAGGAAATTGAGTCATCATGAGCATATGTGGTGTCAAATTATGTTATAACAATCTTTGGCATGCTTCTACCCATGTCCTCAATTGTATCATCCTATTGTACATTGTGAAAAATATTCACTTTTTCACCTCTATGGGGACAAACTATGTACAAGTGATCTCCCTCACAACACCAACATTTAATAGCTTGTTTCATTGGTCTTTTTCCCAACTTTTCTGACATTCTAGGCTCATTTTGAGTTGGTTTCCCTTGAGAACTATTTCTGAAGAATGGTGGCTTGTTCCCTTTTTTCCTCTTCTCCATCTTACCTTTCTTCTTGTCTTCCCAAGCCTTTTGGAAAGTTGGTTTTCCTCTATGTGGATCATAAAGGCATTTATCTCTCCTTATTTCTTCCTCCAATATCTTAGGATCATTATATTGTATCTTATCACTATAGATTGAAGGTATCCCACTCAAGAACCTTTGAATATGGACATGCTCATCCTTGATGAAGTCAACATATCTTAGTAGCTCCAAGAATTTTCTCTCATACTCATCCATGGTCATTCTCCCAATATTGAGTTCAAAAAACTCCTTCATCTTCATGTCATAATAATTCTTGGACAATTATTTCTTCTTAAAGTACTTTTTGAACTACCTCCAAGTTTACTTGCACAAACTAGTCCCACCACATTGATGTTTTTCCCTTGTGTTGGTAGATTTCAATTATTCCTTCTACTTGTGAGGAATAATTATTTAATTGAAAGTACTTACTCATTCCCAACAGCCAAGCCTATGCATCCTTATCTTTATTTTGCTCACCATCAAAGGTAGGAGGTTTGATATTATTCACTTCTCCTTGTAGTTCTTCTACCCTTGTCCTCATGCTATGATTTCTAACAGGAGATAAAATTAGACTATTGTATTCCCTTCTAACTAAGTGTCTTGGTGAGTGATGATGATTCCTACCAACACTCCTAGATTATTTCTTTTTGGCATGAGATCGATTATCCTTTGACTTGCTTTAATCTGCCTCCTTATCCACCTTCTTCTCTATCCTATCCAAGCTCTACAACAGCTTGATGTTGAATCCATTATGTTTCTCATGAGATTTCATAAGCTTCTCATTATCATATTTATAGCTCAACACATATATTTACAGGCTCTTTATGGTTTCAACCAAATTCATGTTCTCCTCTTTTCCTTCTCCATTCCCATTTGATTATGTTCCTGCATTGCCCATGCTGACATACAACCCCCTGACTTCATATTCGCGAATATAAGTTCTTTTTGAATTTTCTATGTCTCTAATCTATTTGTTGATACTCCGATGTTCTATTTGTGCCCTTAATTATGCAAAATGTGCATGTAATATGATTTTTTAGACAAAATAACTCAACAAATCAATAATATTATGCACAACTCTACCCTTAAAGTGCACCAAAATTATTATTTCTCATTGATTCTGAATTCTACTAATAAATTCATATTAATGGGTGAATATATAGATTCATCTATACAATACCTTTCCAATTACTATATCCTTGCTCCATTATGAGTTATAAGCAGCAAGTTACAGTCATTTGAACATTACCCATTTACTCATTTTTGGTACCAAATGCTACATGTGTCTTCTCCCTCCTCATGTACACTTTAAGGTATCCTGATTCCCAATATAACTCTATGGGTTTCTTATATGGTTCATGATATTTTCATAGACTTCTCATGTGCCTCGATATGACTTTTGAGCAAGGAGTTATGCCCTTTGGAAGTCAACTACCACTAAAATTTTACCTTGCACTATTTCCACTATAACTTTATCATATGAGCTCTATTTTGCAAACAATTTAGCTCATTGGAAATCTCTCCTCTATCTCTTTTATTTAAGCTATAAAAACTATATGTTGTTCCTATGTCACTTACAGTCTCACAAATTAGAACTCCTAAAAATGTTGTTTAGGCCCTCAAAAATTCCACGCAAGATTATGACCTTCAAAACTACAAAATTTTCATGAAAAATCATTGGTTTAATGTTGTGATAGACCGCTAAACAAACATGTTCATGTCATCAACAATTTTCCTTCCCTTTATTATTCTCTTCTTCTTTTTCAAAGCCTACACACGCACCACTTCTGTATTATACACCCATATTCATAGCACACAAGATCTACACATGCAATGCCAATATTTAGTGCACGTATAACACACCAATATTTAGTGCGCACAAATTTTATACCATGCACTAATATTTAGCATGCACAACTTTTGTTCTTCCCACCAATATTTATCACACATCACAACTCTATTCTACACTATGCCAATGTTCACTGCACACCAATACTCAATCCACACCACCAATCTTGTACTCTGCATCGTCCATATTCTATATGCATGTCTGACGCACCAATTTTATGTGTGCACCATGTTATAGCCCTAAAATTCCCTACCTGTGCATACATGGTATTGGCCTTTCTACTTGCACAATTTTCCAAATCGTTGTTGAGTATCTCTCTTTAAAAAACCATTTTTTGGAGCATGTACGCGCTCTACTACACTATTGACCGCGTACATACGCTATCTGCATACTAGACAACGCACGTACATACACTAGATGTATACTAAACAACCCACGTTTACCTCCAAAAGTTTCAAAAAATAAAAATTTGCAAGGAATTCAACGGAGTTTACTGGCTATCTAGGGTTTCCCAACCAATTCACCCATTGTATACCGTCCCCAAACCAAATAACTATCCTTTTGTCATATAAAATTAGGTCTTGGGGTCCCATTCCAACATCGAGCATTAGAACAGAGAAACTCTGCCAAAATCCCTTCCCCTTTTAGTCCAAGCTTTGCAGCCCTTTCTGATATTTGGCCTCAATATTCCCGCTTCATCCCTGTCCCTATACAATCCCTTCTCTATTTCCCAAGGAGATCAATTGATTGTGAGAGGTATTATGGGAATGATGCACTTAGAACAGTAGTAAGAGGATCTTGGCCCAAGTTCGCGGAGCGTATGCCGAAAATAAGGTTGTAACTTTTGTAATCTTCACATATGAATAAAAGGGTTATGTTTATGTCTCAAATATTTTGTTTTTGTGCTTAATTGATTAATGCATTTACATTTGTATATGAACCCTAACATTGATAAGTAGAGATAGAATATCTTGTAACTTTGTTGTCTAAATTGTTTGTAGGTCATCTTTGGGAGGAGACTAGGAATCCAAGAAACTACAAAGGAGAAGGATACACTAGCCAAAAGGACCTAAGGTACACCCTATTTTCCTTCTCTTATATTTTAAGGTCATATTGTTTGGGGTAGTTTAGAAATAGAACCGTCTTTTAAGGGAGATCAATGCTCTGCCTATAAATTGAGCCAGTATAGTAATAGGGGGATTTTCCCCGCTAGCAGAATTGGTGACTCAATTGGGAAGTCTCTCTAGGGTCTTAGTGGAAGGTTTTTTTGTTTTAATTGGTTTCTTTATTTCCTTTTGAGTTTCTTCAAGTTTACTGAATCAATTTAGGTTCTCGATTCACCTTACAGGTGCCTACCATATTTCCATGCCCAGTCATTCTACCAAGTCTTTTTCTTTTTCAAAAATATCAGAGGTGGATGTGCTCTGCTTTGGCTCATCCTGCTACATATGTAGTCTGCACAATAGACAACCCGCGTACATACGCATCCTGCCAACATCCTGCATCTTTGTGTCTTGAAGGTGTTTTAAAAAAGGAGTAGTTCTTCTCTTTCCTGACAAAATCTTTGGGCTACTCAGGGATTTCTTGGACTTTACAGAGTCTCTTTTAGTGGCCTTAGCTTGGGTTAAATATTCAGTTTTAACTTGTTTCTTTGTTTTCTTTTGTTTTTCCTAGAGGTTTAGAGTGAACTTTCAAGTTTTAGATTCTCCTTTGGTTTCTTTTAAATCCCTGCGTTTACGCAATTGGCCTAGGGTATCTGTCAATATTGGGTTATGTTTTCTATTTTTCATGTTTATGCTTAGAAAAAAAAATTTACTTTACCTTTTTCTTGTTAAATCATTTCAAAAAAAAAATCAAAAAAGATTTTGTTGCATTTAGTTATGCACCTAGTTTGGTAGTGTAGCGTAGGTTGTTTGTTTGCAAAAGAAAAGAGTTTCAGTTTCAAAGTTCTTTCTTGCTTTCCTGACAATATAAGTAGTTTTTCTTCGTGAAACGAAAAACACTTTTTTAGGAAACTTTCAGTTATAAGATCATAAAACATTAATTTGAAAACTTAATTTTCACAAAGATTTTACAAGCTTTTGCTTTAAATTCAAAGTATCTAATTTTCTTTTTCATATAAATGCTCTAAAGTTTTATTCATTTTCGTCTCTTCCAAACACCACTAGTTTCACATTCACATCCTTTGCATAAATCAAGCCCATAAAATTAACGCTTAACTTAAAATTTATTAGACTTTCTGTTTGTATGGTTCACCGATTAATTTAGGCTTTTAGGGCCTTGAAATAGGTGTGAAGAGGAAACTCTTCAAGGCCATCTAAAACAAACATTGGAGTCTGAGATAGGGAGTGTCTAAATTACAGTGTTGTAAGAGTTATCTAGGACCCACCTCTAACATAGGGGCTAAACACGAGGTCGCGTAAGGAAAGGTAGCGGAGATAACCCCTCCAACGTCGGATCGAACGTAGTGGGGATTGTATATTGAGGGTCTTTCTTGGGAACCATGTTGATCACATTTGACTATGGAGCCTCATGGACCTCGAATCCATTTGATATCCTCAGTTTTCTTATGGACCAAGTTCCTTTGGTACCCTTGAAGGGCTTCAGAATTGTTATCATGCTCATTATGATCAGCCCAACTGTCGACTGTACCTGTCTAAACTGCGAGCTGGCAACTCAATATCCTATTTTTATGGACTTACACATGTGACTACAAGGGTATATCATGGTACCTATGGAAGACATCAGATCACGTTTTGCAGAGTATAACCGAAGGGTGATTCTATGTTCAAGTTGCACTTGCACTGATAAGTTGCTCTAGTGTTGATTGGTGTAACTGTCATTCCCACTAGTTAGTTGTCTGCTTGGTTTGTCTTTAGGAAATTTTAGTGTGAGCTCTGTGATTCAAGCTAGATAAGAATCTTAGTTTTGGTTGATCATTTCACAAAGTGGAAGATCAACATCTTCGTCGTTCGCGTAGGCTTCATGGCCTAACGTCGGTTACTTTGGAGCCACCTCTGCCACCGTTGAGGCATAGGCTAGATCAAGAAAGATCATTCAAAGTGACCAGGCCACAAGAATAATTTCCAGCCCCAGAGGAATCCATCATTTCTGACCTCGAGACCGAGGATTTTAGGCCAGCAAATTCTCTGATCATTGACTTATCAACACCACTTTTAAGTCAAATAGTCACCCCCCCAAGGTGACTTCTCATGAACACTAGTTTATTTGGCGAGTGGTGATGGAAGAAAATGTTGCTACTTCATCAAGGAGTCCTCGTACTCCCTTTACATTTGTCGTTGGAGGGGGCATTGTACCTCCTCCCCCACCTCTTCCTATCAAGACCACATTTTTTCCAACACCCATGACTTCGAGCAGTGGTTTGATTCCTTCAATGTCTTGAAACATTGTTCCTTTCATTTAGAATGTGATATCCACTCCCTTCTCATATGGGATGCCCATTTTTTACTCGAAATCAGTTCTTACTTACTCTACTTTATAGAACATGGGTCTGGGGGCAAGGAGCTCTAACACTCCCTTGCAAGGATCCATCGCAGGAACCACTACCTCGTTTAATGCTATTCCTTATGGCGGGGGTCATATACCTCCTCAGTCCCCTTCGCTCAGTGGCATGTTTCAGCATCCAATCAGGCCTAATGCAAACTATAGTTTGTTCAGTGGAGGCATTTTGGGACCTTCATCCTACACGACGCTGGTGGGATCAATGTCATTCTCTTATTTGGTGCATTTGGAAATAAAAACATTTCTTCATTTGCTTTCTTGACTGGGGGAAACCCTAGATTTGGTCAACAAAACCCTTTTCAAGGTTCAATTCCTTCATAGGAAATGATGAAAAGAGTATACTACACACAAGGTCTTTGGAATCCTTGGCAGGGCTTGTTTCCCTCGCAAGGGATGTCGATCGAGGGCAACCCCTTCCATACTCAATGTAACCCTGAGAAAGTTTTAGTACCTATGCTAGGAGGGTCGGTTGGGGGCATCCCCAACCAAGGTCCTTGGAGCACTACAGAGAGAGAAATACCTACGCAAGTAATGTCATCTAACTTCGGGAATCAGCTGATGATTCAACAACAAACATAGGTTCCTTTTGCTAGTCAGGGCCATGGTTTCTACCAAAATCCTTCCCAGTAGTCCAACTTTTCCTGGCAACCTGGTGCCATTCAAAACCTAGGTCCTTCTTTTCATGTAAATAATCTGCAACCAAAACTACCCTTTCTAGCAACACTGAATTTTCCAGACCTACCAAGATTGTTAAATGACCCAATCTGTCACGTTCCACGTTGGCCCCCCATGCTGACTAAGTTTCCTTCTGACATCCCTAAGTTTGATTGAAATCCTGGTGAATATCTAGGTGATCACGTGATGACGTTTCACTTGTGGTGCTCATCCAACTCATTGAAGGATGACTTCATTCAGTTGCGCTTGTTTCAATGAATTCTTATAAGGGGTGCAGTGAAATGGTATATCGAGCTCGACAACTCAAAGTACTCTTACTTTAGTGACCTGGTTATGGATTTTGTTAAGCCCTAGAAAAATCCCCATGATATGTATAAAACACCTCATTATGCGTTAGATATTGAATTATTACATTTCTAGTAGGTTGGCTTGAACCCTTCTTTGCACCCTGTCATTAATAATCATAACCCTTTGTCCCCTATATATATGGGTGCAGTGAAATGGTATATCGAGCTCGACAAATCAAAGTAATCTTACTTTAATGACTTGGTTATGGTTTTTGTTAAGCCCTAGAAAAATCCCTATGATATGTATAAAACACGTTATTGTGCCTTAGATATTGAATTATTACATTTCTAGTAAGTCAGCTAGAACCCTTCTTTGCACCCTTTCATTATAATCGTAACCCTTTGTCTCCTATATATATATAACTTTAATGACTTGGTTATGGTTTTTGTTAAGCCCTAGAAAAATCCCCATGATATGTATAAAACACGTTATTGTGCCTTAGATATTGAATTATTACATTTCTAGTAAGTCAGCTAAAACCCTTCTTTGCACCCTTTCATTATAATCATAACCCTTTGTCTCCTATATATATATATATATATATATATATATCAAGGATACCTAGTATTAGGATCATATTATATCATCTCATATTGTGTTTTGAGGTTTATATATTTTAAAGGATGTTTTCCCCTTGAATTGGACTGAATTTTATTGATTTCTTATCATTGTTAAGGTGTTGGGTCATAACATTTGGTATCAGAGCTCAAGGTCTTGGGGTTTCGCTGCTACATCTGAGACACCTTGGAATTTTTGATATAATTGTTTTTCTAAATATTTTAAGAAGGAAACCCTTGGAGGATATTTAGTAGATGCATCAAGGTACGTGGGGTTCAAATTTCATCTCTTGAGGCCTTACACTTTCGAAGATATAGTCTCTGTAAGATAGAGCTATGGAATTATTATGAATTTAGTCATCTTGTAATTTTTGCTATAAACAATTAGATGTAACATTTCAGACCTTGACATATGTAGGTTATTCATAGAAATTATCAAGGTAGTTGTGATAAAAATTCCAGCTTCTGGGTCATCATACTTTTGTATATACACCCTATGGAACATAGGGTATCTGACTAGCCCTATTGACTAGTCTCATACAAGTGTTCCAGGTAAAACAGTCACAACTTCTTCCTAGAGAATACAAATAGAGTGAGACTTGTTTCATGGGACAGTGGACAATCTTTAGTATTTTGGGTATGAGTTTCATAATTTTATATCAATTATTTTTTTCGGGGCACGCTATACAAGTGAGATCTCCTAGAAAGGCCAAAAATCAGCAAGGTGTGGAGAAGTTACCATAACTTCCACTTGGCACATCTAATTTTGGTCAGTCATGTGGCATTAGAGAGAAGAAATTTCAGATTACTACAGATCAAAATTTCATACTTATATGGGCCAAAATTTTAGATATATACCAGAAGGAAGGTCATCCAAGAGGACAAACTCCAAATTAAGGTTTTTAAAGGTATGTAACTTACAATTGGCATAATTATTTTTGGAATATTTGTTCTGGGTGATTTGAAATTTGTGATAAATATAGAATAGAGGAGTATTATTATTATTACTCCATATGGGTCCCAAAAAGGTGACAACACCTATTAAACCTCCAGAAGTCTCATCTATGACTCGAGAATAAAATGAGGACATACGTAACAGATTGTCAAAATTAGAGGATCAAATTAAGAATGTGAGTGAAAATTCTAATAATTGGGTAAACTCACAAAGACAAATTCGAGTAATGGAAGGTAAGATGGATGGAATGGAAATCAATATGGAGGGTATGAAAAACAAGATGGATGATATGGAAAATAAGATGGAAGAAAATAAGAATGGCCTAAAAAGAGAAATAAAAAATTCCATGGAAAATGTGTATTCCTTGATATTTCAAGCTATAGATGAGAGATTCCCTAAAGGAGACATCAAAAGGGAATGGACTCATGAAAATAAAGGTAGTACTCATATTGAACAAACTACCAATAATAATCCATTTAGTGAATCTAACTCTAATAGTGGAGTTAATTATGGTGGGGGTCCTAAATTCAACTTTCCCAAAATTGAATTAAAGAAGTTTGATGGTACAGAGGTATTTACTTGGGTGAACCAAATAAAGCAATATTTTGAACTACATAATATTATGGATGATAAGAAAAGGATTCACATAGCAACCTTGAACTTTGAGATAAAACCATATCAATGGTATCAATGGATAGTAAAAAGGCATCCCCCTTTATATCAATACAATTGGGGTTTATTTACGAGAGACTTAGAAGCACAATATGGGAAAGTTTGGGAACAAGACTACTTCAGTCAATTGATCAGAATCAATCATTTCAGTGATATTGAAGAATATAATTCATAATTCCCGATACTAGCCACAAGGGTGGATAACCTAAGTGAGGAACACTTGTTGGAAGCTTACATGGGTTGATTAAAAGAAGACATTAAACATGAAATTTTCTTAAGAAAACCTACAAGTATTATGGAAGCCATGCAAAATGCTCGTCATATTCATGCCAAAAATAAGGCTACACACAAGCATAGCATTGGAGGAAGAGATAATTTTGGGGGTCATAAGACAACCATATCTCAACCAACAAGTTCAACACCTCAACAAATGGATGAAACAAGAGCAAAAGGAATATGTTTCAATTATGATAGCAAGTACAGTAAGGCATAAATGTGGTGAGAAGAAATCATTCTACATAGATTGTGAAGAGGAAGAAGATAGTGTACCTAAACAAACAAGGTTGACACCTCAACAAATGGATGAAAGAAGAGAAAAAGGACTATGTTTCAATTGTGACAATAAGTACAGTAAGGGTCATAAATGTGGTGAGAAGAAATTATTCTACATAGACTGTGAAGAGGAAGAATATCAAGAATTGGAACCATCACAATACCCAAATCTAGAAGAGACTACTCCAACAATATCTTGTCACGCTTTGGTTGGAATCACTACACCACAAACCCTAAAGATACAAGGATACATCAAAAAGAAAATGGTAACACTATTGATTGATTCAGGTAGCACCCATAATTTCATCAATTACAAATTAGAGAAATATCTCAATTGGTTTGTATATCCTGCACCAGAGTTTCAAGTAATGATTGCAGAAGGAGGTACCATAAATTGTTTCGGGAAATGCCATAGCATTAACCTCAACATGGGGGAGTATTTTCTTGATATTCCTATGATTTCCATCCAAATGGAGGGTGTTGATGTTGTATTAGGGGTCCAATGGTTGCAATCACTAGGAATAATGGCCTTTGATTTTTAAAATATTTTTATGAGATTTTCCTCAAATGGCAAGGAAATTGAGCTTAGAGGTATCCAATGGAAACCCTCTAAATTGATAATCTCTAATAGCATGTAAAAATTAATTTAAAAGGGACACCAGGGTGTAATTGCACAAATTTTCTCACTTGATGTTCAAACATCTATAGCCTCGACTCCATCAGATCTCCAAATAATTATCAATAATCATTCCAAGGTATTTGGTGAAATGTGTAAGGGTTTTCCACCTACTCAAGACCATGACCATGCTATTTATTTGCATCCAAGGAGTGTACCACCTAACATTAGGCCTTACAACTATCCATATGCATAGAAAAGTGATATTGAACACATGATCCATGAAATGTTAGAGGCCGAAATCATTCAACATAGACAAAGTCCTTTCTCTTCAACAGTGGTGTTGGTTACAAAAAATGATGGATCATGGAATATGTGTCCATATTATAGACAACTCAACAAAATTACCATCAAACATAAATTTCATATCCCTGTCTTTGATGAATTACATGGAGAAAAATTATTTACTAAGTTGGATCTTTGTTTAGGATATCATCAAATCAGAATGAGACAAGAAGACATTCCTAAAACAACTGTTAGAACACATGAAGGTCATTATGAATTTTTGGTTATGCCATTTGGACTCACTAATGCACCTTCAACATTTCAAAGCTTGATGAATTCTTTTTTCAAGCCCTTCCTTAGAAAATTTGTGTTAGTATTTTTTCATGACATACTAATCGACAACAAATATTGGGAAGCGCATGTACAACATGTTGACAGAGTATTACAACTATTGGAAGAGAAACAACTTTATGCAAATCCTTCCAAGTGTGCCTTTGGGGTTCAAGAAGTGGAATATTTGAGTCATATTGTATCTCATGAAGGTGTGAAAGTGGTGTTGATGATTGCAGCTATGTGAGACATTCTCCAGGACAAAAACCTGAGAGAGAGCCCTTGAGAAGGGTGTGTGGTTCCTATCTGAGATAGAGTTGGAACGTAGAGATGACCTCCTCCTTACAGAGAGTTGAGAATAACTCTATATGATTCTCCTATGTAACACAGTGATAAAGGAGATCTGCAGAGTTGGATGTGCTTGTGGCTGAGCACAAGGTGAACGTGTAAAATCCCAAAGTGTTGGGTGCGTCGTCATGAGAAAAGAAATAAAGATGATGTGTTAGCCTCCTCTAAGAAGAGATTTGATGTGAAACTCCAGATGACTCTCATGTGTATTGAAGTGGGAAAGAAGATATGTTGAATGCACGTGCATGTGGATGAGCACAAGTGAACGTGATCCTAGTGGTTGAGCACTAGTGAAGAAGTGGTTCTTCTATGTAATGCAGTGAGCCAGAGATATTTGCATCCCTATGGATGTGCCCCTAGTGGATGAGAACTAGTGGGTGTATAATATCCCTTGTTATATTGTTCAAGAGTCATACCTACCTGTAACCCTAATTGTAATGTAAAGGGTACAGGTCGGCCCCACCTTAATGTGATTAATAATTAATGTAAAAGATAATCAATTTGGTTAATATTAATTATATTGTGAGATAGTGAGGCTAGCCTTGTTGTGCCAATAGACACTTATGTTGACAGGATCAGTCTATTATAAGTAAAGGTAAATTCCCCATTGAGGAATCATATATTTTGTGTGACTTTGGAAATTTCAACAAGTACACTTTCTTGGGAAAAGTGCACACCTCTCTTGGGCGCTAGTCTTCTAGGGTTTGAGCACCCTCTTCTATGCTAGGTATTATTGGTGGTGAAGGTATTTCTCTTGAAGAATATAACAAAGGATTTGGCTGGGTTTTATTCCCTTGTTGAGAAGGGTTTCCCAGGATACTTTGTGTGTTCTTGGGCATGGTGTTTCTTCTTGTGATCTTGGTTGCTACAACATTATTGGTTATGGTTAAGTTAAATGCTAAAATGGAATGAACTTCATGCATAAACTTTCTCATAGAAAAATCAACATGGTATCAAAGCATAGGTCTTGAAGAACCCCTGCACAAGCATTCAAAAGGCAAAATCATCCTCCTTCTGCAGTTTCGTACGACCTCTAGGGTTTCTGCAAAAATATGTATGACCCTCACTTAATCAGCCCTTTCACCCCTTTATAAGTGGACGTTGAAGCTAAAATTTGGACCAAGATGTACAGCCCTCCTCACCGCATCTCCAGAGACTTTCAAAATAAAATTCCTAGGATTTTGATTTTTTAGCCCTAGGGTTTCTAGGGTGCCGAGATTTTCTGCAGAATCTTGATCTTAGATTTATGCAACTTCTTGAAGAAACTTTTTTCTTAAATCAAGAAGCATTTATGTGACACTATCAAATTTTATTGTTGGCAATCATAAGCCCAACAAAATACAAGGTTACTAATTCAACCTAATCATTAGGTTTTCAAAATCCAATTGGAAAGAGTTTGAATAAACCAAACAAATGAAGAACAGAGCCTTAGTAGAAGATAGGATTGATGGAGCAAGCAACTTCAGCTCCTGGAAATCAAGGCTTCAAGTCATCTTTGAAGAATATGAAATTTTTGATTTAGTAAATAAAACTTTACCAGACACAGCTACAGATGTAGAGAAGAACATAAGAAAGGAAGAAGATGTCAAAGAAAGAAAATTAATCATCTACTCGGTAAGAGATCATCTCTTACCTCATATTGCCAAAATGAAGACAACTTATGATATGTATGAAGCATTAAAAGAAATGTTTGAAAGTGACAACACCCTCATAGATCTTACCTTGAAGAGCCAACTTCAAAGTACCAAGATGACGAAAGGTGACACAGTTGCTATCTTATTTATGAAGATATTAGAGATTAAAGAATAGCTAGAAACCATTGGAGAAATCATGTCTGATAGAGAACTTGTCTTAACCACTCTCAACAATCTTCCAAAACATTGGGAACCTTTCCTTCAAAGTATCAGTGGAAGAGAAAGTCTACCAACTTTTGATCGTCTATGGATAGATTGCACTCAATAAGAACTTAGTCTTATAAATATAGGAGTGGAGGACCTCCCAGAAGAAAATCATGCTCTTTCACCTCATACAAAGAAAGGAGTAAGATTCAAAAGAAACTTCAGAAAAACATTCAAATATGAAAAGTCTTCATCAAACTTAGGTTATAATCAGAGAAGAGATGTTTCATAAATTCAGTGCTTCAGATGTGACAAATATGGGCACTATGCAAGAAATTGTCCAACCAAGAAGAAGGGAAGATGTTGGCACAGGGGCAGACCCAAGGTTTATCTCTAACAGTGCACCAACAAGCCCTAACTATTGGCCCTTTCAGAAACACCTACGAAGTAGATGAATTCTCACTCGAAGTAACAATAGTGGGGTTGTAGGACACATGTGTCTACAACAAAAGGAAATGCAAAGTGAACCCAGAACAGGAACACAATATAGCTCAGAGATCATATAACAGACTTACACTTAGCTTTGCAAAGTTATCTTATACCTTCTATCTCTAATAAGGAAAACAATCATGCAATAATAGTATAACATATAGAAAATAACATAGCATCAACCATAAAGAACAAAAAGATATACGTGGTTCACCCTCTCCCTAGGGCTACGTCTACAAAACTATGTTTCTTGATATATTAGATGAAAACATACAGTTATATCTGCACACTTAGTTGCATCTCTCTCTCTCTCTCTC
>ML784981.1:207386-247775 GCA_009831015.1 Picea engelmannii | reverse complement strand
TGTAGGGTTGATCTTCGCACCCAGCTGAAGATCTAGAATATAGAATTCTCTTACAATAAAACACTTTTATCTCAATAGAGTTCTCAACAACAATAATAGTAACCAAAAATGCCAACCCTATCGACTCTTCTATACCTTTATTTATACTTTACATGACTCTCATACAACCTTAGACCGAAGTCTAGGTGTCAAAACCCTAGGTCCACATGACCCGCATTTTCAGGGCTTCGTCGGACTATCTTTCCTTCTTTTCCATGAAGTGCTCCAAAGCATCCATTGGTGTCTTCTTCCGCTTGTTGAGTTTTCCACGATCTATATTCTTTGATGATTTATATTCCTTGATCTTCTCTTTCAACAAATTTATTTTCCTTACTTTATTCCTTCTTTTTAGCTTCTTTAACCACTTTGACCCTTCCTCAGTTTATGTGCTTTCCATGCAGTTCATACTTCGTCTTTCTTCTTCTTTAATCTTTTCTTTCTTCCTTAATACATAACCAAGGACCAATAGGCCCCCAACACTCACATGTGACTCGTCCCAATTTACTGCAAAATTGAACATTCTATATTACTTTGGCTGCAGACTGCATGAAGTAGCCCGTTCTTTCTTCTTTGTCCATCCCTATCGTGTGCATACTATTTTTTCTATGTTTGGTACCCAATTTCAACTGCACTTGGTACCTAGACCCTTCTTCCTTTTCTTTTAATGAGATTTGTGAGGCAATTGGTTGTCATAATACAATTCCAACCAACTCCCATTTATCAAACCATTCTTCCATTCTCCATTAAGTATCTTCAACTATGCAACTCCACCTTATAAAACATAGGCAACCTCAAATGGACCAAACCAATGTGTCATGAACTTCCCTGGATGTTTCATGAACTTATTGTCATACACAAGTACCAAATCTCCTTGTTTGAATGCCTTCCTCTTGATATGTCAGTCATGGTAATCCTTTTCTCTTTCTTTTTGTACTTGCTGATGAAATCCTGCAATAAACTTGTCTTCCTCTAATTCTATTAACTGCACAAGCCTATCTTAAATAGTTCCTGTGTCATCCATAGTTGTAAATGATGTGATTATTAAGCTGGGAACCAAGTATTCTATAGGGACCACTGCTTCTAGGCCATAAACTAACTTAAAGGGAGTCTACATTGTTAACTTTTTGCAAGTAGTTCGATAATCCCATAATACTACTAGAATTCTTAAATCCAAATCATCTATGTTAACACTGCAAATCTTGGTCAGTGTTGACTCCAAGATCTTATTGAAATCTTTGATTGTACCATTTTCCTGTGGGTGGTATGGTGTGCTTTTCTGATGGTGAACTTTTAACTTCTGATTCAAGGCTTCAATGGTTTTGTTAATGATATGTGTACCTTGATCACTCATAAGGATCTTCAAGCATCCAAATATGGTTATGATATCATCAAAGATTAATCGCACAACTGTAGTTGCACTACATTCTTTAACTGCTCTTGCTTTTTCCCATCTAGTCAAATACTTTGTAGCAGTGATGATGTATCGAGCTCATGTGTGCCTTCCTAGTGGGTTGATAGGTCCCAAAAAGTCAATAGCCCATTTCTCAAATTCTTGTAAGGTTAACTGAGGTTCTAAAGGCATTTCATCCCTTCTAGATGGCTTCCCTATCCTTTGGCATACATCACAGGCTCTGTAGTATTCCTTGGCATCCTTATGTAAGGTGGGCCACTAGAGGCCAACTCTAAGAGCTTTCTGTGTTGTTTCTTTCCCTACATAATGTCCTCATGTGATGCCTTCATGTGCTTCTGATAAAATCAATGGTCTTTCTACCTCCATAATGCATCTCCTCGAGATCTCATCTGGTCCCATGTTATATAACTGTCCAACTATAAGTTGAAAATATGCAGCGCGGACTACCATCTGGTTTTTCTAAATGAATGTATATTCGTGAAGTTCCATTCCTGTGGACAGGAACTGGACTATCTCGAAAAAGTGATCATCGAATTTCTTGATGGCCAACAACTATGCATCTGGTAGTGTATCGTCCAAATTGGTAGGTTCATCTCCATGTTCTAACCTGGATAAGTGGTCCAGTCCCTTATTCATTCTCCTTGGCTTGACCATAATCTCAAAATCATATTTCTGGAATAATAATATCCATCTGCATATTATTCCCCCCAACACTGGCTTTTTGACTAAGTATTTCAATGCAGAATGATCGGTAAACATCTTAAAATGTCCTCCCAAAAAGTAGTGTCTAAACTTCTGTAGTGTGTATACCATAGCTAGGCCTTCTCTTTCAGTGGTAGTATAGTTTATTTCGGCTATAGAAAGATTTCTTCTAGCAAAGGCTATAGGGTGGTCAATATCTCCTGCACTTGACTGTGCTAAAACTGCTCCTAATGCAATGGATGAAGCATCGACATGAAAATTGAATTCCTTACTCCAATCTGGGAAAGTCAAAATAGGCGCAGTAGCCATTTTCTACTTTAGTGTGTCGAAGCTCTGCTGGCATTCCTTTGTCCATTGAAACTTACTATCTTTATTTAATAGCTTCTCCATAGGTGTTGTTATCTGTGCATAACCCTTAATGATCTTTCTATAGAATACAATGTGTCCCAATGCAGTGTGCAACTGTCTAACTAAAGTAGGAGGAGGTAGATCAACAATGATAACAATCTTGGACGGATCTACCAACAACTCCTACTTACATACAAAGTGTCCTAACAATACTCCAAAAGGTGAAAAGAAAATGCACTTTTTCAGATTCAGGGCAATCTGACATTGCCTACACTTATCTAACATTAATCTCAAGAATTCAATATGATTTTGTAGTAGGCTAAAAATGGTCCAATCATCAAAGTATTCCTCTAAACACTTGTGTAAGAACTCAAATTCTTCAACCACCACCCTGGAAAATATGGTTGGTGCATTCTTTAACCCAAAAGGCATCACAGTGTACTGATAAGAGCCCCATTATGTTGCAAATGTGGTCTTATGTCTATCCTCCTTAGCAATTATAATCTGGTGATAGCCTAAAAATCCATCTGTAAACTGATAGACTTCCTTTCCTCCTTCATTATCTAGGACCTCATCAGTAAAAGGTGTGGGAAATGGATCATGTAAACATGCAACATTCAGTTTCCTTATATCTACACAGATTCTGATTTCTCCTGACTTATTATCCTTGACCACCATAGGGTTGATCCATTCATATTCTTCAACTGGTTCTATGATTCTTTCTTCCATCATTTTATCTAATTCAATCTTAACTTTTTGCTTGTACTTGGGATTCAATCTGTAAGGTCTCTGCTTGACTGGCCTTGCATCTAGTTTCAAAGGAATCTTCATTTCTCCCATGGGTCCTTTTATGCCCTTAATGTCGGTGAACTTGGTTGGAAACAAATCCTGATACTCATGCAATAGTTCTATAATCTTATCAATAGTAGCATCATCCCAATAGTCTCCAACATTTTCCAACCTAGGGGTTTTCTCTGTTCCAATATTAACCTTCTTAATTTTAATAGGTTGTCCAATAAAAGGTAATTCGATCCCTGGTCCTTTTATGTCTCTTTGACCTTCAGTTTCTGCAATTTTTACATCCCTAGGGTCATCATCCTCATCAACATTAATATTATAAAAACCTTGTAACTTTTGAAGAGGTGCAGTGCATTCATCTTCTTCTTGTGCAAAAGGGAGGTTAGGTGCCTCTACAAAGGTCTTTTGTCTTACAATTTGTAAATATTGATCTAATGTAGGGTACTGAATTTCAAAGAGGAATGTAGCTATAAAGTTATGGGTCATTCCATACCAATCTGTAGTGATGAGGCACAGTTCTTCTTGAATATACCAGTTGATAGGCGTAGTATCCAGAGTTTTAATGAACTTATGCACCCATTGTTCTTTAGGAATTTTGCTCCAGGCCTCCTCACAACTTCACACATGGTCCTTGGGGCAATTCTGACCTGTGTATCAAACTTCGCAACCTTCAACTTGTCCTGAATAGCACATTGTCATTAAGATTTGACATTGTACCCACTCTTCGATGTTCTTCTTGTGTGTTCCCCACCATCTAGCTGGCATTGCTTTTAAATCTTCATCTAGTTCTAACAACCTTTGTTGTACTGGTACAATTCCTTCAAATTCAACTAGAAATGTCTCTAAATGATTCAAGCCATCAAATGTAGGAATATTACTTACTTCTGTGTCAATTCAATGAACTGCTCTAGTCAATCTGGCACATCTCCGTGTAGAGACTTCATACATTCTATTATGTCAATTTTCTAATGCTTCTTCTGAATCTAATGAGCATGCGCTTTCACTTCGCCAGCTGAGAGTTACATCTATTGTTGGATTAATGTAATCATGTTGTCTTACTGTCAATTTATAGATGTTATCTAGCTCATATGTGTGGTCTTCTTCCTGATAGGTTCTATGTATCTGTGACCTTCATCTGAGTCCAAAGGTGCAATGACCTTAAGGCCATCACCTTCAAATGTCATTCTTCTCTTTTTTAGGTCAACGATAGTATAATTGTTGAAAACCCAATCAATTCCTAACAGCACAGGATAACGACATTTATCATCAACAATCTCAATCACTTTGAAATATGCAAATGTCCTTATTTCGTCGATGTCCATAGGAATGTGCTCTAGTCTTCCAAAGGGGCTCACCACCTGTTGATTAGCCATCCTGAGCCTGATAGGAGAGTAAATAAACTTAGGATTTCCCATCAATGACCAAGTCTGCTTTGTTATAACATTTACTTCTGATCCCAAGTCGAAGACCACATAATCTATGTCGTAGTCTCCAATCTGAGCACTAATGTGTAGTTCCTTGTTTGTCCTCCTTTTCCTAGTTACTTGATTCACAACTCTAATTAACAAATGATCTATTCTCCCAACTTCATATTGTCTTATTAAGTGTTGTAGTTCATGCACATATTTTTCATCTTTAATCTAATTGATGCAAGTATACAAGAAATCCATGAGCTTTCTTACCTCTTTTCATTTCCTAGCTAGGGAAAACTGATCAAATGTTGGTGGCATTTCACATTCCTTTACTTCTGGTTGTGCCATATATGAAGAAGTGTTCTCTTCTACAAATTCATTCCTTTCTTCTTTAAAATTATACCTCTCCCTCCTTGGATCAAACAATTGTGCCTTCTCTGTAGCTCTTCTAATCTATGATCCTTCTGTAGTCTTTCCTGGAGTCACCCTATATTCTCCTGTAACAATGCCTCCTCTAGTAATAAAAATGAATATAGGATCCTCATAGTGAGGGTAAAATGATATTAGTTGTACTTGTTGGTTTCCTCCTTGTATTTCCTGAAGTTTGGCCAACAATACTGGACAATATTCAATGACATGATTAAATGAATTATAGTAGTTGCAAGTAGTACAAGGGTTATCACAATCCCTTGCCAAATGGCATGGCTAGGCACAGTTATAGAAAATGATCTGACCTCGACCTCGGCCCATTCCTCCTCCTCATCCTCTTCCTTTGAGTTCATTGTGAGGGTTGAAGTTTCCTCTTCCTAGGGAATTGAACTGTACATTGTTTCCTTCTGACTGCACTTCTCCTTGAATTATATATGTATCCCTTGATCTTTCATGCAAGAGATCATAAGCCCTACAATCCTTCTCATCATGCCCCACAGATTTACAAATGTGCAGTAAATATTGGTAGGTGTATGGACATATTTTTGCATGTAATAACATTCACCAAAGTGATGTCTATTTCTACATGCCTCACACCATGTTAGAATAGTTTGATTCAAAGGGTTAGGTGCTCCAAAGGCCAAGTATTCATTAAATAAAGGATATTGCTCTTCGTCATGTCCCTCTGCTTTACATCTAATACACAAGATATCTTCTCTTTTCTCCTTTCCTTTGTTCTTTTTTCATATCTTCAACCTGTAAAGATAAACTAGTTAATTGGTTTAAAATGTGGCTCATACCTGGAATGGATTCTCCTATAAGGTCTGATTCTAGTTTCATGGCAATCTCCAGAGATTTATCCTGTGAAGCGATCTTCTGTTGCATCAGAGGAACTCTGATATGTTGTAGGAGGGCAACGATGAACCATTCTTTATTCTATTTGTTTGGGATCTGAAAACGTAAATGACCTGTTGTTGGCAGCCATACTAATCTCTATTTTTACAAGTTGCCTACACCGGGTTTTTAATTCTCATTACTCGTCGCAACCTTTCTCATTAAACGACACTAGTCACTTTCTACATACTTACTTTTCAATTTCGTTTTCATAACTGCAAGTATGAAAACTCACAGCTGGAATTCATGTTTGATTTCATCAAAGGGTTAATGTTCATATGATTTATCGTCTATTTGTCTTATTTTGTTATGAGCATGGTTGTTTTCATGGTATAACCCCTTGGTCTCGAACACACCTTGGTTACATGTGTATTAAACCACCACCCATTTAGCATTCGACTAATGTAATGGGATTTTAATTTATAAAAAACTTTGATTCAATTGTTTATTTGACATTTTGATCGAATCTTGGATATGCTTATGATGGTTTTCAACTGTTATGGTTTTTATGTGTACCATTACACCGAGGTGCCATTCCAAGTACATCGTGGTATGATGTGTTTGCATGGCCTTGATCTATACGATTTTTCCTCACATGCATAGCATTAACGCTCTTGCCTACCATTTCGAGCTCTTTTCGCATTGTGTTGGGGAAGCTCAGGGCAATGGCTCTGTGCTTGTTTTGTCAAACCCTATCGTCGAATCCCTTGTCGATTCTGTGTTGTTATCCATGGCCCCTGTAGTGAGAATTGAGCCCAACGGTGTCCAGACTTTGTTATCATTTGATAATGCCCGAGAAGACTTAGAGAGGAATGGCTGGCATGTCTTTGTTGAAAAGTTTGAGGGTTTTAATTTAACAATCACTCAGGAATTTGCGTTAACGTTTGATGGTTTCAGAGCTAAAATAGGAGATGTCCAGATTGAGTTAAACGAAGATTTCATTAGCCAAGCCACCGGTCTACTAGCCGTGGGAAAAAAGTGGTTCAAAAACTAAAAGGTTGAGGAGGTTCCCTGGTCAATGTTGTTCACCTCAAGGAAGATTACCAGTTGTGATAGAGGTATGCCTGTTACAGCTCCAAAACCTAGATGGCACGATTTGTTAGCTATTTTCAAGCAATTCGTTACCTGTGAGGGTAGATATGGTTTGGTTTTCTTATATCACTTGCGGTTGCTCATGAGTTTTATCGATTTTCCCCTAAACATGCCCTATTTTCTCCTTTGAAGTTTATACAAAATGGCAAAGCGTTTTAAAAGGAAGAAATCTAATTCCAGCCTATTCCACCATTGTTTGATCAAGATTATTATTGTTCATCAGTTGAAGTTAAACGGTGATTGTTGGGATGCCTTCCTGTTAAGAAATGGTTTTGCTAGCAGTGAAATATGACAAGTTGACAAGTCTGTCGTCACAGAAACCCTCATCGAGCCTACCATCCCTCCTTCTCTCTCACCCTGTGTGGAACCCTCAACCTATCCGAACACTACCCAACCCAACACTCTACCAGATTCGCATCCCAAAGGTGGTGGTAAGTCTGTTAAACAATCCGTGAAGAAAATGTGTAAAGGTAATATTGATATCAATTATAAGGGTAAAAGGGCCACACGTTGGGTTTCACAATGTGCCTGAAATAAACCTAAGCCCTATGTAGACCAAAACCCAATTGTGTTAAGCGAGGATTTCGATTTGAAAATTGAACGGTTTCTAACTGAAGAATATCCATATTCGTATGGACTTTGCTCTGGTAAACCCTATGATTATGTCACAAACCTTCCACCGTGTCTTAAAGACAACCCTGAATTCCCTGGAATCAAACTCAAAAGTGAACCTATAGTTCAGCTGGAAAATTCCCCACCTTTTAATACCATCACTGCTAATACACAGTCTATTCAGCCGCAATGTAACGAATGTCAGTCGTGGCTCGATACGTATTATAGAGACGTGCCTTTACTTCAATACCGGATCAAATCCTTGGAAGACCAGGTGAATTTTCTAATGAAAGAGAATGGAAGACTTCAAACCATAGCCCAAACAAAATACAAACGACAAAAAACCACAGGGTCTGTTGTTTTTAAGAACGTGGAAGCAGCGACTGCCATTGTGAATTCAAAGATTGCTTGATAAAGTCAAATTCCTTAATCTGAGGTATGAATGTTTAAAAATAAATTTAGGATGATTTTATTCTTTTTAAATTAGGATGCATGATTTGTTTCCACAGATTACATCTAGTTTGTTTTGATTGATTCAATAAAATACGATTCTAGTTATAATTATAACTAGCTACAGAATCGTGAGATTCTGTAGCTAGTTACTAAAATTCGAATTTCTTGATTTTACAACCAAAAATGCAATCTGAAATATTTTATTCTTGTGTGTTTACAGGTACCAACGATTTCTAAAGAATATTTGAATCGTTGGTGGCATCTCTTAGCATGCTATTTCTTTATGTGGTTTTAGAATAGGCTGTTAGTTTTGATAACAAATAGAATCTGGGAGGTTGCATCCCCCACTTTTTTTGGGAACAAATTAGATGTTTTCCATAGGAAACGTTTTGATCCTGTGACCTTTATAAATGTATTGTTTTGTAAACTAAGACCCATCGTTGCCTGGGAGCAGAAACTATGGATTTATGATTGACATACTTGAATGGAAGTTGATATTGGCACAGCTTTAGCTTCAATATATTGTATTTTTGTTCAAGTTTTGGTCATTTTGATTTGTAATTAAATTGTGACTACTTTAGATATCATGGTTTATTACAGATTGATGTGAAGAAATTTATATGATGTCCGTGTTTTATGTCTCTCATATTATATACAGCAATTACTCTGTTCAAATTTGATGATTAGAAGGTTAATCTTCTTTATTTAATGAGCAGTTATATACAATTTTTTACAGCCAGATTTATCTTAATGCGATCATTTGTAAAATCATAAAATTATTGTTACTACTTCTCTTATGTTTTGTTATTAGCATTCGATCATTACTGCTTCGCGTTTACGAGAAGCATTTGGAAAATCTGTTGCGGTTTACTCCATCAAACAGCGAAATTGGATATTGTACACAGGACGAATAGGAGATGCGATTACAGGTCAGTTTGCTAGTTTTATTTTATTAGTTTAATTAATATAAAAAGTTCCTGTAATCTAAACACATTTTACTATTCATCTCGGTTTTCAATTAGACAGATAGCTATTTCATTTCTTGTTTATAAAAGTTATAAAAAATCAAAAGAAAAGACTGAATGATAGTTTTGTTGTCATAAATCAATCCATATTGGAGTTTCCCATATTTAGATTAAAATTTGCATTCTGTAAATATTACACATATATTAGAGATATAATCCTATAGATATATTGTAGAACTATTCTATAAATATTAGTTAGTGAACTATGAGTATATTGTAGATTTGTATATAGTTTTCAGCGAGTGTTTTTCATTAAGTTATCTTCTTTACTTTTGTTTTTCACGTTCTTAGGACTTAGATCGACCAACGGAGCCACTAAACCCGTCGGAGTGGATTAATCCAAACAGCTTGGGCTAAGTAGACAACCCTGGACCGGATTCACTCCTCCAGTTGACAAGCAGTCAATTTCGCCCGTCAACACCTATCAAAGTCTTAAACCTCTTATCAAACTCCCAAATGGGTTCAGTCACTTTCTGCTTGATTTCCTTCAACTCTTTAATGCACTGTGACTCCAACTTAGGCTTCTTGAATTTTTCACTCAACGTAGTCTTAATGTCATTCAGTGGTTTAGGTTGTCCAGGTCCTAAAGCAAACTTCATATACCAACTCAGTGTGCGGTCCCTTAGGGTAGTACTAAATTGATTTGTCTTAACAGGTTTGTCGATCACTTGCTTAATGCTCCATACATCTTTGCATAAGAACCAGTGTTGGTCAGGATCTTCAAATCCATCTCCTCTAAAAATGGGTAACCTCATTTTCATCTGCCATGGACTTTCCTTGGTTTCTTGATTGAGTATGTACTAAAATGCTTGTAACAGTACTCTGAGTGCTCTGATTACTCTAATTAATCTAGCTACTTAATGTTGCTAAGACAATAGGAGGAGTAATAATACTTACTTCGATAGTAGGCACAGTACCTAAAGTTTTGTTTATCCTCGGTGAAGTTATTCAGTCTCTACTTCCTCTGCCCTTGCCGACTCTGAATACTCTTTGTTTGTTAGATCTGCTTCTTCTCCACTGTAGAATCCCTCATCTCCATAATTTTGCTTAAATAGGTTCGCAAGAGAAACCTCTTTGAATGATCTCCCACTACGCGTGTGTCCAGCCTCTATGTCACTGTCGTTGTCTGAATTTTTTAACATTAGCTTTAAAATCCACTAATCATTGTATCTTCAAGATATTCTTCTCATGCAATAACATATTAATCTTTAGCTTCAAGAAGTGTAGAAACTTTCCTCTAGGTCCCTTAAAGAAATACCTCTTTGCTTGACTATATGATTCCACTTTGTCAATAGAAATCTCAGTAATGTAACCTTCCATAGTTCTATCAAACCAGATATCTACTACTCTAGATATAGTGTTATCAACTCTCTTGACCTTCTTTATCAACGTCGTTGTCCAAACCACATGTGGTCTAGATCTGATTTCAAACTGTGTGTCTGCTAGTCTCGCTAGCCACTCATATAACTCCTTATGAACTCCTGTAAAGAAAATTTTGTGCACATCCATAAAGATGTACCTCCCCTTCCAGTCTTCTATGCTAATGCTAGGGTTCTTGTTCTGAGCTCCGAAGAAGTCCCTTTCTTGTTCTTCTATCCAGTTCTGAATTTTTGTCTTCGATGGAAACCACCTTGAAATTTCCTCAAAAAGATCCTAGTTCTGACAACAGAACCATTTGTTGGGACAAGGGTAGACCCATGGTTCAGCTCTAACAGTGCACCAACAAGCCCGGACTATTGGCCCTTTCGATAACACCTGCAAAGCATATGAAGTCTCACCTAAAGTATAAATAGGGGGGTTGTAGGACACATGCGTCTACAACCAGAGGAAATGCAAAGTGAACCTTGAACAAGAACGCAATATAACCTAGAGATCCCTTAACAGAATTACACTTAGCTTTGCAAATTTAGCTTATACCTTCTATCTCTAATAAGGAAAACAATCATGCAATAACAGTATAACAGATAGCAAATAACACAACATCAACCATAAAGAACAAAAAGATATGCAAGGTTCACCCTCTCCCTAGGGCTACGTCCACATAACTGTGTTTCTTGATATATTAGATGAAAAAATACAATTCTATCTGCGCACTTAGCTGCAGATATATCTCTCTTTCTCTCTTTATCTACCCTCCCTATGCACCCAGCTGTAGGGTTGATATTTGCACCCAGCTGAAGATCCAGAGTACAGAATGCTCTTACACCAAAACACTTATCTCTCAATAGTGTTCTCAACAAAAATAATAGTAACCAAAAAGACCAACCCTCTCGACTCTTCTAGATCTTTGTTTATATATTACATGACTCTCATACAACCTTAGACTAAAGTCTAGGTGTCAAAACCCTAGGTCCACATGACCCATGTTTTCAGGGCTTCGCCAACCTGTCTTTCCTTATTTTCTATGAAGTGCTCCAAAGCATCCATTGGTGTCTTCTTCCTCTTATTGAGTTTTCCATGATCTATACTCTTTGATTCTTTATCTTCCTTGATATTCTCTTTCAACGAGTTTCATTACCTTACTTTATTCCTTATTTTCAACTTCTTTAACCACTTCGACCCTTCCTCAGTTTATGTGCCTTCTACGCAGTTTGTACTTCATCTTTATTCTTCCTTAATATTTGCTTTCTTCCTTAATACATAACCAAGGGCCAAAAGAACACAATATGCTTCTACCGATGACATTGATCCAAATCCACCTCAAAAGAATGAAGATAAGAGAGAGGAGAAGTACTTCCTCTAAACCAAACATAACTACAAACCCAGGCAAATAAATTGATCTCTAATTTTATAGTTGATTTCATTCTTAATAAATGAAGGATAGTATCCCTAGTATGGGAGCCCTGTTGGCAGCCATTTCGCATTTTTATACTATCCTTATAAGCTGCCTACACAGGTGTTTTGGAACCCTTGATTCTCATCGCAATCTTTTGAATAAAACAACACTATTATCTTGAGCATTTGCACACCTGCCTTTTGTTCTCGTTTCCGTGACTGCAAGCGTGAAAACCGTGAGTTTGAAGTCATGTTGATGGCATTAAAATCGTCACTGGATTATTATGGTTATTCTTGTCTATGCGTTCATTACATTTCTAATTCAATAATGGTCACACAGTTGGCAAGACACCAAATCTTTACTCACTTTGCATTTTTTAATATGACTTCATTTTATAAGTTTGCGATGCAATGGTATTCTAGTGATTGTATTTGAGTCCTTGATACAATGGTGGCATGGTGTTCTATTGTCTTTGGTCAAATTTCTTTGGTGCAATGGTTTGTTGAGAATGCATTAACATTATGATCAGACCCATGGTGCAAAGGTTTTATACAATGCATAAGTTTTATGGTCATATCCTTGGTGTTATATTCGAAATATTTCTTTGTTTTAAACCATGCAAACACTATCATTGTGCAAATATTTGGGTCGAATTATCATGGTTTTCAATAGTTGTTTGATTGGCATTGTTTTTAACATACACCAATAGTGAATCACCATAGCACCGTCAATTGTACATTTTGATATGACTGTTTTGCATGGGTTTATTTCGTTCCACCACCCTCGCACACTTAGGCATTAATGCCTGCCTTGTATCTCAGGTTACCTCTGTTGGTTTTGGAGAGGCCTGTGAGTTTTTGGTCCTGCGTATACCCTGTCCAAACCCTTGTCTGTTTACCCTGCTCACTATGTGTTCCGTCCTATGGCACCTGTGGTGCGCATAGAACCTAATGGCATTCAAACGCTCCTTCTATTTGACAATTCTCGTGAAGACCTACAGAATAGTGGCTGGCTAGTTTTCATTCGAAATTTTGAGGGTTTCAACCTTTCGGTAGCCCAACAGTTTGCCCACACCTTCGACGAATGCAGGGCTAAGGTCGGAGATATCCAACTCGAGCTAAATGAGGAATTCCTCAGCTCAGCTACAGGCTTACCAGTTAAAGGGAAGAGGTGGTTTAAGAACTCGAAAGTGGATGAGGTGACATGGCCGCTCCTATTCACATCGAGGAAGATCGTTAGTTGTGATAGAGGTATTCCTATCACTGCCCTCAAACCCAGGTGGCATGATCTATTGGCAATTGTTAAGCAGTTTGTAACCTGCGAAGGTCATTACGGTTTGGTATTTCTTTATCATCTCAGGTTGCTAATGAATTTTATAGACCACCCTCTGAATATGCCTCACTACCTCCTACATAGCCTATAAAAGATGTCCAAATGATTTAAGCGTGAGAAGGCTGATAGCCGCCTTTTCCATCACTGCTTGATCAAAGTCCTTATTGTCCATCATTTGAAGCTTAGTGGTGACTGTTGGAAAGCCTTCCTATTAAGTAATGGCTTTTCCACTCCCGAGTGTGTCCAAGTGGACAAGGTTGTGGTCACTGAAACTCTAGTTGGGCCAGCCATGCCACCTCCTACCCTGTTATCCCCTGTCAAACCCTCGAATTGCCCCAACATTGACCTACCCGATACCATGGATGACCCATGTGCTAAAGACAATACTAAGACCGTCAAGAGGCCTGTAAGGAAGAAAGGAAAAGGTCATATTGGTGCCAATAGTAAGGGAAAGAAGAACGCACGATGGATATCTAGATGTGCTCGGAACAAGCCCAAGCAAAATGTAGACCAGAAGCCTATCATTTTGAGTGAGGATTCTGACTCTGAGATTGAATGCTTCTTGGCTGAGGAATACCCTTACTCTCAAGGCCTCTATTCTGTAGAACCCTACGACTATGTTTCCAACCTACCTCCATGCCTCAAGAATGACCCTAACTTCCCGGGAATTAAGATTGGTAGTGAAACCCCTGGTAACTTGAACAAACCCTCACCTGTAATGCCAAGGCCCAATCAACCACCTTGCACTCAATGCAATTCTTGGCTTGAATGTTATTACATCGACGTTCCCCTGTTGCAATCTAAGATTAAATCATTGGAGGAACGGGTGACAATGTTGTCAAAAGAAAGAGACAGGCTACAAGCCAACGAGAAGAAGCAAAAGACTACGGGTTCAATTGTCTTCAAAAATGTTGAGGCAAATACGACCTTTGTCAACTCAAATTTATCCTGACTGAAACGTTTTCCTACAGCCCAGGTATGATTATTTCAACATCGATTTTGAATGATTTGGTTTGAAATAGCATAGCCGATTATGTTTCCTTTCAATTAGTTCTGTTTGTTTTAATAGATTCAGAAACGGTTCTGTTTACTTCGAATCTCCGGGAATGATTTTTTTTTTATTTGAATTAGTATAAAAGATTTCTTTCTGGATCAGTATAAATTATTTTGTTTACATTGAAGATTTGTTTGCTAAAATCGTATAGCTATGTTTTGATTCAACCGATTTAACACGATTTGATTGTTCTTGAATTAGTATAACGATCATGTCGTCCCTGAGTTAGTTCGATTAAGTTCTGTTTGGTTTGATCCAGAAATGATTCTAATGTTTGAATTGGAATAATTTTTTGTGTATGCGATGGATTGATATCAAAGATTGGTTTGATAAATACAATGTAATCTATTGATTCAAAAAAACAACTCTGTTAGTTTTGGATTTAAAAACGATTTTGTTAAGTGTTGCATTGACATATTGTATCTATATTGAATGAATATGAAAGATTTGTTTGATCGGTTATAGTCTGTTTCGATTGAGATTGATTCAAAAATGATTTCATCAGTTTTGAATTATCAAAACGATTCTGTCTGCTCCGAATTGGTAATAAAAAGTTGTTTGACATATTGCATATATCCCTGTTACCATTCAGCTAATTAAACACGATTTTTGTCAGTTTCAAATTGGCATAAAGATTTGGTTACTTCGGGCATGAACAATTTCCTTTGTTTTGAATTAGTGATTAAAGGTTTGTTTAATAGGTCAAATTTATTTCTGTTATCATTTGGATTGATTTAAAACGATTATGTTTGTAAATAAGACCAGCTACAAAATCGTGAGATTCTGTAGCTGGTCATAAAATTTAGATTTTTTTTGTTAATTTTAGAAATGAAACATTATCTAAACTTGTTTATTATTGTCCACTACAGGTACCTACGAATTTCAATGGAAAATTGGACATGTTGTGGCAGTTTAGAACATGTTTTTTGTGATATAGTTTTGTTTTAAGTTGTTAGTCATAGGCAGAAATAGAGACTTGAGAGATTGTTCCCAGATTTTTTGTAAACTATTTTTGATAATTCCCACAGGGATGTTTTACCCTGTGGCCTTTATATACTCATTTATTTTTGTAATGAACCCATCACTGTTGGGAGAAAAAATACTATGGATTTATGATGATACAGACTCGAATGGAAGTGGATCTTTTGTAACAGATTTAGCTTTCAATTTATCATACTTTCGTTCAGGTTTTGTGCATTTTAATTTGTGATTAAGTCATTGACTACTTTAGATATCAAGACTTGTTACAGGTTAATGCGTTGTGATTTAAATTATGTCTGTGTCTTATGTATCTCATTTTTAGTACAACAATTACTCAGTTTCAATTTGATGAGTAAAGGTTTATCTTTTTCGATCAAATGAACTGTTCTGTACAGATCTTCGTGCATGGATTTATCTAACTGTGATGATTTGTAAATTATAAGATTGTTGTCGTTTTTCATGTCTTGTTTGTTCTATCATTCGTATTCAAAGAGCACTACTGCTACTTGTTTACAAGAAGCTTGTGGAGAATTTGGTGCGGGTTTCCTCCCATCAAACAGCTAAATCAACTACTGTGCACAGGACAAATAGGAAGTGTTACTTCAGGTTAGTTTGCAATTTGTTATTTAATAGATTTGAGAATTATCAGTAGTTTAGATAGATACATAGTTCAGTTTTATAGTTAGGATTATTATTGATCAGCTTAGATATTTTTTCATTTTGTTCCTTTCTTACAAAAATTATAAAAAATTAAAAATAATCATTTCGCTGTCGTAAGACATTTTACCATTGATTTTTGCAAATTTAGATCAAAATTTGTATTCTGTAAGTACTGTAAATATATAATTCAGATCTAATTATGTTAATAACTGAACTTTTAATTTCATAGGATTATTATTGTATAATATTCTGTAAGTAAGCTCGTATATAGATTTTTCAGATTTGTATATGGTTTGTTGTAGTTACTTTTTCCACTTAGATTAGTTTCTTTAGTTTAGTTTTCTTTCAGTTTCTTAGGAATTAGATCAGCTAACAAAGCGGCTAAACCCATCGGGGTGGATCATCCCAAATGGCTTGGTTTATTTAGACAACCCCGGACCGGATCCGCTCCTCCAGTTGACGAGCGTTCATTTTCGCCCGTCAACAAATGGCGCTAGAAGGAGGGCCTGAAACTTATTAATGGCACGAGGTGGTCGTAAGACTCCTCCACCACCTAACCGCTTGCCTATAGTGACAAGAAGTCATTCAAACGACAACATCATCCCTCAAACAGTAACCACATCAAATAATGATCTACGGATCACAGTTGAACCAGTAACCCCAAATCCTACAAGTGGTGACGTACAAGAGATTGTCCGTCGATCTCTCTTAAGAATGCATAATGCCTTCGCCCATATAAGACAACCAAATCGACCTTTGGACCAACCATTAGATTTCTCTGATATCAAAGAACAACTTGGAGGCACTAACCTCACTTTAAACCCTACAGATCCAATCCTCACTCCTGCTGCAGGGGGATTTGGAATACCACCCTCACCACCTCCATCACCTCCTTCTTCTTCTGGAGAAGACTCTTCTGATGAAGGTAGTTCCCCTTCTCAGCCTTCCACACCACCTACACCAATGGCCAACCAGAACAATCCTGCCAGACCCTGGCTCGACCAGGATGTTGTAGACGTACCTGGGCCTCAGCATCCCTTACCCAAACATCTGGAGAAGTGGCTTCCCAAGTTTGACCCTGACTCTAAACAGATTGCTAAAGACCACATTAAAATTTTTATGTTAGCCATTAGACTCCATAATGTCGAGCATGAAGACGTAGTCTATAGGTTGTTTCCCTATACTTTCGAGGGAAATTCCTCTACCTGGTACTTTTCCTAGCAACCCCATACCATCGTGTCTTGGGAGAAGTTTGAATCCTGTTTTCCAGAGAAATTCAGTGACGATAAGTCCCCAGAAGTTCTAGTCATGGAGCTTTCTAGTTTAAGAATGAACCCCAAAGAGAAAATTAAAGAATTTAACCAAAGATTCTTAACACTTAAGAACCGAATCCCTATGGACTCGATGCCTGCCGAGAATCTTATCATGGCATACTATACTAAATCCTTGCATCAAAGTATAGCCATTTGGGTAAAATGATCTAAGAAAGCTACGTTGTTAGAGGCCTTCGAAGAGGCCAACAAGATTGAAAAAGATATCCTTAGTTTAAAGGACACTACTAGCAACGAAACAGAAACTAGTTCATCTTCCAAAAATAAGATCGAGATCCTCCCTAGACCTTCTCAAAATAAAACACAACCTGAAAGCTCGGATTTAGAAAACTTAACTAAAGTCGTTCAAAAACTATCAAATCAGGTTAAAGATTTGAAAAGGATGGCCGAAGAAGATTCTTCAAGCAAAGGGCCCTACAAACCCCCATTCAGGAAGCCTTTTCCCACCAACCGACCTAATCCGAATACCGAGGGCCTAAATCTAGAAAGTCTACAATTCGCCCTTCAAACAATTCTAGAAGCACAGGATAACTTGATGCCTCCTGAGGTTCCTGAGGAGGTAGTTGAACAAGATAAAATTGAAGAAGAAGAATCTTCTCCGAACATTTTTGGACACTTCTTGAATAGCATTTTTCAAGCTAACTTCGAGACAGTACATCCCTACAATACTAGGAGTAAGACAACAAACAAACCTTCTTCCGAAAACACTATGACTTTGCCCCCAAAGCAATCTAAACCAGCTGAGAGTAAACAGAGTCATGTAAACCCCAACTTAGATTATGATTTAGTTGAATATCTAAAAAAGTTAAGGGCTAACATTTATGTTTATGAATTATTAAAATTTCCATTTCTGCTACAAAAAATGTTACAGAATATCGCAGAGAATAGAAAAAATGGTAATTTGAGCAGCAACAAGGTTGTACAGAACAAAGTTCCTCAGAAGACTTCCTCTAAGAATAATCCTAATCTTCACGATAAAGGAATCCTTCCTATAAATAATGTAACAAATGTAGATAAATTAGCTTTAGAGACTGCGAGTAAAAAGCCACAAGCTTCCACCCTTAGTACTCGCAGAAATGTACCTCCTTTTTTGTTAACTTTCGAAATCTTTAATAGAAACATGCACAATTGTATGGTAGACTCAGGAGCATCATCCAATGTGATGCCATGGTCTGTATGTCAGAAGATTAATGCTAAAGTTGAACCATCCACTTTTAAAATCATCCAACTTGATCGAACTAGTGTCAAAGTCATAGGAGAATTAAGGAATGTGATTATAATATTATCGTCTAACCCCAAAGTTCATCAAGTGATTGATATTATTGTTGTGAATATTCCAGAATTTTATGGTTTGTTTCTAAGAAGAGACTGGTAGGAGCAGCTACACGGCTATTTCGCGACAGATTGGTCTCACCTGTGGCTTCCCAAGAATGGCAAGCCCAACAAGATCAAGGTAAATCGTGAACGCTACCTTAAGCTCATAGTCACAGATTTGAATGATCCCAATGAACCATTTACACCTTCTGTTAATTCACCCGAAATACAATGGATGGATACCTTTTTTGGTAATTTCATGGCCGAGACTTCATCTATCACCGACCCAAAATAATAGTCTGAGATTGTAGCATATGTGCAGCCAGCAGCGTCTACACAATGGTCTCATGCACCCGATAAAAATCAAATTTGGTCTCTTTATTTCGACGGGTCAAATTCCAAAGAAGGGGCAGGTGTAGGCTGCGTTATTATTGATCTGGCAGGTAACAAAACCTTGATTGCATGTAGGTTAGAATTTGAATGTACTAATAACACAGTGGAATATGAGGATTTGTTGCAGAGCCTCAGAAAAGCTTTAGATATGAACATTCAAAATTTGACTGTCTTTGGTGATTCCGAAATTCTGGTTAGACAGGTAAGAGATTCTATACACTGTCTGTCTCCGCATCTTAAAAGCTACCAATCAAGGGTATGGAATTTAATGAATAAGTTTTCTGCTTTCAATATAAATTTTGTTCCTAGATTGAATAATTCTGAAGCTGATCTATTAGCTAACGTAGCTTCCAAACTCTTTCCTACAGAAGGCTTGTCCCCGAATGCATTCTCCGTCGAAATGTTGTTCAGGCCATACGTTCTCGAAAACATCATGAATTGGAGAGTCTTCGACGACGATCAACAGATTATTAGCTTCCTGCATATGGAAGAAACTTTCCAAGGCGCGGTGATTGATGAATTCACTCATGACGACAATTTGCGTGATTTCATGGTAATACCAAATCCGAGAACTCCTAAATCTTCATTGGACATGGTAAATTCGATCCCTAAATCTATAGTTAGATTAGAGAAATTTTACGATTTTCAAGATAAATTCAAAAAATCGGTCAACTGTAAAACCAATAGTTCCTCGTTATCATGTGAAAAAGTAAACTTGGGAACTAATGACAATCCACAGTGCATTAATTTAGGGGTGGGGTGTTTTGAACAAGAAAAAGCCGCATTTATTAAATTGTTTAAGGAATTTAAAGATGTTTTTGCGTGGACGTATGATGACCTTAAAACTTTCGACCCTAATAGCATACAACACGTCATTCCTATGAAACCCCAAACCTTGCCCTTTCAACAAAAATTAAGAAAAATGCACCCTAAGCTCAAACCGACTGTCAAAAAATAATTAAATAAACTCCTGAATGCTAAGATAATTTTCCCAGTTAGGCACACACAATGGGTTTCTAACCTTGTCCCTGTCTGGAAGAAAAGTGGGGAAGTCCAACTATGTGTCAATTTATGAAACCTTAATAGAGCGTCTGATAAAGAAAACTACCCTATCCCACCCATGGAATAGATCCTTCAACAGGTATCTGGTTCTGAGAGACTATCCTTATTGGATGGTTTTTCAAGGTACAACCAAGTCTTGATGTCTCCTCCAGACCAACTTAAAACTACCGTCCACACTCCATGGGGCACCTACGCTTACAGGAAAATGCCCTTTGGATTGATTAATGCCGGTGCCACTTCCCAGAGAGCGATGGATATCGCTTTCCGAGGCTTAATCAATCAATTCGTCATAATTTACTTAGATGGTGTTACTGTATTTTCCAAAAACAAAACCGATCATCTAGATCATTTAAGAGTCGTTCTACAGCAATGTCGTAAATACAGCATTTCCTTAAATCCTAAAAAATCTATCTTCACGGTAGAACAAGGTAAACTCTTAGGATTCATTGTGTCAAGCAAAGGGATGATTATCGAACCTGAAAGGACACAAGTCATCTCGAAACTCCCTCCTCCCTCATCCAAAAATTCTATGCAGTCTTTCTTAGGCCAGATAAACTTTGTCAGGAGATTCGTCCCCAGTTTCTCCGAAATGGTCAGACCTTTACAGAATTTAATTAAGAAAGACGTGCAATATCATTGGGGACCCTTACAAAATCAAGCTTTCAATTCAATAAAAAAGGCCATAATAGACGCTCCTTCTCTCATGAGCCCAGACTTTTCGCAAGACTTCACGCTCTACACATTTGCTTCTGACCATTCCCACGCTGTCGTCCTAACTCAAAAGAACGTTGAAAACAATGAAGTACCCATTGCCTTTATGAGCTCTACTTTCAAAGGTGTGGAACTTAATTACCCAGCAGTAGATCAGCAAGCCTACGCTATTTTTAAAGCAGTCAATCATTTTCTATCTTATCTTTCAAAATCTAGGATGAAAATTATTGTCCCTTACCCAGCCGTCAGAGATCTGTTACTGCAGAAAGAACTAGGTGAAAAGAGGGCGAACTGGGTTACTTCTTTGCAAGAGTATGACATAGAAATCACCCCAGCTCAAATAGTGAGAGGCCAAGCATTATGCAAGTTAGTTGTTGATTCAGCAGCAGGACAGCAAGAGGAAAACGATATGTCAAACCTAGGACAACACAATCAAAATGCAATCTGTTGTACACAAAACTCTGTCAATCTGTGGTATGACGATATAAAATTCTGTCTTGAACATGGGTCAGCCCCCCGTCACCTGGATCCCACTAAGAGAAGAGTGTTAATATTAAGATATGTCTCCTTTCATTTGATTAATGGTATTCTGTTTCGTCAAAATTTTGATGGAGTACAAATGCGCTGTCTTGAGAAAGATGAAGCAGAAAAAGTCTTACTAGAATTACATGCAGGAGAAGCTGGTGGGCATTTTGGTGGTGACACTACTGCCCATAAAGTTTTGAGAGCCAGTTATTACTGGCCCACACTTTTTAGAGACGCCCATGCCTTGTGTTGCAAGTGTATTATTTGTCAAAAAGCCTCTGGGCGCATACAGAAACCAGCCTTTCCTTTGCAGCCTGTTTCAGTAGAATCCCCTTTTCAACAGTGGGGCCTTGATATTATAGGTCCAATCAATCCACCATCCTCACAGCAGCATAAGTTTATCATAACAGCCACAGATTACTTTACCAGGTGGTTTGAAGTTGCCGCATTAAGAACTGTGAATACCAGTTAGGTAATTGCCTTTTTAAATTCAAATATTATTACTCGTTTTGGTATCCCTGACTGTTTAATATTCGATAATGCTTTTTATTTTTTGTCTCTTGAGATGAGCAACTTTGCTCTAGAAAAAGGACTTAAATTGAAGTATTCTGCCAGCTATTACCCCCAGGGCAATGGATTGGCAAAATCAACAAATAAGAATCTGATTAAAATCATCAAGAGAACGGTATATGAGAATCACAAAAACTGGCATAATGCATTGTTAAATGCAATCTGGGCTGATAGGGTAATGCCAAATACTGATGTAGGTAACTCCCCCTTCTTTCTTGTCTATGGCAGAGAAGCAATTCTACCACCACACATTCTTCTTCCCTCACTACAACTATCACACAAAATACAAGAGGAAGACTGTCCCCCTTTGGAGAACCGAATTAACTCTTTAATGAAACTAGAAGAGGTAAGAGCTCAAGCTAAATGTAAGTTAGATCAGCATCAACTAGTGGTCAAAAGTTGGTTTGATTCCAACTCTGCCTCTAATAGGAACTTTGAAGTAGGTGACCTTGTCTTGAAATGGGACAAACCACATGAGGGAAAGGGAGAACACACGAAGTTTCAGAACTTATGGCTTGGACCGTTTTTAATTGCTGAGAAATTGGGTCCCAACTCTTTTCGATTACAGAGTCTAGAGGGACAGCCAGACACCTATCCAGTGAATGTCCAAGCTCTAAAAAGATATTTCGCTTGATGACAACCCTTGTACACTGTGTAAATATTTTTCTTTTGTTTGCTTTTCTTTTATTGTTTTGGTTTTGATTTTTCCCTTGTGCTTATCAGTTTTTGTTTTTGGAAATACACATACCTACTTTTTTGAACTGTTCAGACAAAGAAAACAGAAAATTCTTTCACTGAAATAACTGCTGAAAATTTGTCTAAACATCTATTATAATATACTTCTGAAATTTACATCTGTGTTGAGAAAAGACTGTTGTTTGAAAGAAGTTAACTGATTTCAATCTGTGAGTGAAGCCTATCACGATCATCCATTATCTTCTTATGATGTCCCTGTTCCTTAAGGGAATAACTCAGAAGATATATCCATGCTTTAGAAGGTTGGTTTTGTAAACAAACCATCTCTGAATCTTAATGAAGGACAGTTTTAAAAATTCTTTCAATGTCTGTAAAAAATATGTCAAAATATCATAATTTTCAGCGTCACCCCGCTCAATTATACATCTTTAAAAACCAAATAAATCATTAAAAGAGTTGTGGGAAGTGCTTGTAAGCCCACCGAGATGCTGAACAGGTCTGCTGGCAGCGGGTAAATGCATGCATGACGCCAAGACAACTTTGTCTAGGTACTGAACAGGCCCGCTGGCAGCGAAGCAATGTCGGGTGTATGAAAATTCGTAAGTATGAAATCTCTTGACCTTAAAATGTCCTTTATTCTGATCTGGAACTTCTTGGCAGGATACGGATATCAGAGTGGGTTAAATGGCAACCCTATCAAGGCTATGGATGCCTTTTGGCAGCAGTGGCTCTGTCAACAATATTGGAGATTTTATCTTTAATATCGTGGCTCGCTTGTCTTAAGACTGTTATCAATTTTCATCCTTTAAGCACTGCTGGAATATTTGATTAATAATGATGTTTAAACAATTTTCTGGTTGTTTTTTATTTAGAATTATTCTTGTTATCATAATCTGAATTTGTTCTTTTGGCAGAGATAACTGCTTCTACCAGTGTGTCGCCATTGTTGGCAGCCATTTCGCATTTTAATCCTATCCTTATAAGCTGCCTACACAGGTGTTTTGGAACCCTTGATTCTCATCACAATCTTTTGAATAAAACAACACTATTATCTTGTGCATTTTCACACCTGCCTTTTGTTCTCGTTTTCACAACTGCAAGCGTGAAAACCGTGAGTTCGAAGTCATGTCAATGGCATTAAAATCGTCACTGGATTATTATGGTTATTCTTGTCTATGTGTTCATTGCATTTCTAATTCAATAATGGTCACACAGTTGGCAAGACACCAAATCTTTACTCACTTTGCATTTTTTAATATGACTTCATTTTATAAGTTTGTGATGCAATGGTATTCTAATGATTGTATTTGAGTCCTTGATACAATGGTGGTTTGGTTTTCTATTGTCTTTGGTCAAATTTCTTTGGTGTAATGGTTTGTTGAGAATGCATTAACATTATGATGAGACCCATGGTGCAAAGGTTTTATACAATGCATAAGTTTTATGGTCAAATCCTTGGTGCTATATTCGAAATATTGCTTTGTTTTAAACCATGCAAATACTATCGTTGTGCAAATATTTGGGTCGACTTATCATGGTTTTCAATAGTTGTTTGATTGGCATTGTTTTTAACATACACCAATAGTGAATCACCATAGCGCCATCAATTGTACATTTTGATATGACTATTTTGAATGGGTTTATTTCATTCCACCACCCTCGCACACTTAGGCATTAATGCGTGCCTTGTATCTCGAGTTACCTCTATTGGTTTTGGAGAAGCCTGTGAGCTTTCGATCCTGTGTATACCCTGTCCAAACCCTTGTCTGTTTACCCTGCTCACTATGTGTTCCGTCCTATGGAACCTGTGGTGCGCATAGAACGTAATGGCATTCAAACGCTTCTGCTATTTGATAATGCTCATGAAGACCTACAGAATAGTGGTTGGCTAGTTTTCATCTGAAAGTTTGAGGGTTTCAACCTTTCGGTAGCCCAACAGTTTTCCCTCACCTTCAACAGATGCAGGGCTAAGGTCAGAGATATCCAACTCGAGCTAAATGAGGAATTCCTCAACTCAGCTACAGGCTTACCAGTTAAAGGGAAGAGGTGGTTTAAGAACTCGAAAGTGGGCGAGGTGTCATGGCCACTCCTATTCACATCGAGGAAGATTGTTAGTTGTGATAGAGGTATGCCTGTCACTGCCCTCAAACCCAGGTGGCATGATCTATTGGCAATTGTTAAGCAGTTTGTAACCTGCAAAGGTCGTTATGGTTTGGTATTTCTTTATCATCTTAGGTTTCTTATGAATTTTATAGACTACCCTCTGAATATGCCTCACTACCTCCTACGCATCCTATACAAGATGTCCAAACAATTTAAGCGTGAGAAGGTTGATAGCCGCCTTTTCCATCACTGCTTGATCAAAGTCCTTATTGTCCATCATTTGAAGCTTAGTGGTGATTGTTGGCAAGCATTCCTATTAAGGAATGGCTTTGCCACTCCCGAGTGTGTCCAAATGGAGAAGGTTGTGGTCACTGAAACTCTAGTTGGGCCAGCCATGCCACCTCCTACCTTGCTATCCCCTGTCAAACCGTCGAATTGCCCCAACATTGACCTACCCGATACCATGGTCGTCCCATGTGCTAAAGACAATACTAAGACCATCAAGAGGCATGTAAGGAAGAAAGGCAAAGGTGATACTAGTCCCAATAGTAAGGGAAAGAAGAACACACGATGGATATCTAGATGTGCTCGGAACAAGCCCAAGCAAAACATAGACCAGAAGCCTATTGTTTTGAGCGAGGATTCTGACTCTGAGATTGAACGCTTCTTGGCCGAGGAATACCCTTACTCTCAAGGCCTCTGTTCTATGGAACCCTACGACTATGTTTCCAACCTACCTCCATGCCTCAAGAATGACCCTAACTTCCTGGGAATTAAGATTGGTAGTGAAACCCCTGGTAACTTGAACAAACCCTCACCTGTAATGCCAAGGCCCAACCAACCACCTTGCACTCAATGCAATTCTTGGATTGAATGTTATTACATCGATGTTCCCCTGTTGCAATCTAATATTAAATCATTGGAGGAACGGGTGACAGTGTTGTCAAAAGAAAGAGACAGACTACAAGCCAATGAGAAGAAGCAAAAGACTACGGGTTCAATTGTCTTCAGAAATTTTGAGGCAGCTATGGCCTTTGTGAACTCAAAGTTATCCTGACAAAAACGTTTTCCTACAGCCCAGGTATGATTATTTCAACATCGATTTTGAATTATTTGGTTTGAACTAGCATAGCCGATTATGTTTGCTTTCAATTAGTTATGTTTGTTTTAATAGATTCAGAAATGGTTCTGTTTACTTCGAATCTCCAGGAATGATTTTGTTTTTATTTGAATTAGTATAAAAGATTTCGTTCTGGATTAGTATAAACTATTTTGTTTACATTGAAGATTTGTTTGCTAAAATCGTATAGCTATGTTTTGATTGAACCAATTTAACATGATTTGATTGTTATTGAATTAGTATAACGATCATGTCGGCCCTAAGTTAGTTCGATTAAGTTCTATTCTGTTTGATCCAGAAATGATTCTAATGTTTGAATTGGCACAATTTTTTGTGTATGCGATGCATTGATATCAAAGATTGGTTTGATAAATACAATGTAATCTATTGATTCGAAAAATAACTCTGTTAGTTTTGGATTTAAAAACGATTATGTTAAGTGTTGGATTGACATATTGTATCTATATTGAATGAATACGAAAGATTTGTTTGATCGGTTATAGTCTGTTTCGATTGAGATTGATTCAAAAATGATTTCGTCGGTTTCGAATTATCAAAACAATTATGTCTGCTCTGAATTGGTAATAAAAAGTTGTTTGACATATTGCATATATCCCTGTTACCATTCGTCTAATTAAACACGATTTCTGTCTGTTTCAAATTGGCATAAAGATTTGGTTACTTCTGGCATGAACGATTTCCTTTGTTTTGAATTAGTGATTAAAGGTTTGTTTAATATGTCAAATGTATTTCTGTTATCATTTGGATTGATTTAAAATAATTATGTTTGTAAATAAGACCAGCTACAGAATCGTGAGATTCTGTAGCTGGTCATAAAATTTAGATTTTTTTTGTTAATTTTAGAAATGAAACATTATCTAAACTTGTTTATTATTGTCCACTACAGGTACCTACGAATTTCAATGGAAAATTGGACATGTTGTGGTAGTTTAGAACATTCTTTTTGCGATATATTTTTGTTTTAAGTTGTTAGTCATAGGCAGAAATAGAGACTTGAGAGATTGTTTCCAGATTTTTTGTAAACTATTTTTGATAATTCCCACAGGGATGTTTTACCCTGTGGCCTTTATATACTCATTTATTTTTGTAATGAACCCATCACTGTTGGGTGAAAAAAGACTATGGATTTATGATGATACATACTCGAATGGAAGTGGATCTTTTGTAACAGATTTAGCTTTCAATTTATCATACTTTCGTTCAGGTTTTGTGCATTTTAATTTGTGATTAAGTCATTGACTACTTTAGATATCAAGACTTGTTACAGGTTAATGCGTTGTGATTTAAATTTTGTCGGTTTCTTATGTATCTCATTTTTAGTACAGAAATTACTCAGTTTCAATTTGATGAGTAAAGGTTTATGTTTTTCGATCAAATGAATTGTTCTGTACAGATCTTCACGCAGGGATTTATCTAACTGTGATGATTTGTAAATTATAAGATTGTTGTCGGTTTTCATGTCTTGTTTGTTCTGTCATTCATAGTCAAAGAGCACTACTTCTACCTGTTTACAAGAAGCTTGTGGAGAATTTGGTGCGGGTTTCCTCCCATCAAACAACTAAAAAAACTATTGTGCACAGGACAAATAGGAAGCGTTACTTCAGGTTAGTTTGCAATTTTTTATTTAATAGATTTGAGAATTCTCAGTAGTTTAGATAGATACATAGTTCAGTTTTATAGTTAGGATTATTATTGATCAACTTAGATATTTTTTCATTTTGTTCCTTTCTTACAAAAATTATAAAAAATTAAAAATAATCATTTCGCTGTCGTAAGACATTTTACCATTGATTTTTGCAAATTTAGATCAAAATTTGTATTTTGTAAGTACTGTAAACATATAATTCAAGTCTAATTTTGTTAATGACTGAACTTTTAATTTCATAGGATTATTATTGTATAATATTCTGTAAGTAAGCTCATATATAGATATTTCAGATTTGTATGTGGTTTGTTGTAGTTACTTTTCCACTTAGATTAGTTTCTTTAGTTTAGTTTTCTTTCATTTTCTTAGGACTTAGATCGGCTAACGGAGCCGCTAAACCCGTCGGGGTGGATCATCCCAAACGGCTTGGGTTATTTAGACAACCCCGGACCGGATCCGCTCCTCCAGTTGACGAGCGTTCATTTTCTCCCGTCAACAAGCCCTCAAAGACTTGGACCTTTGTTCCTAGTACGGGAGTCCAAACCTTATTTGATTGATTATTATGTTGTACAAAAGACATAAAATGATCCAACAAAGAAATAAAGGAAGATTCCCTTCCTTCAAACTTCAGAGAGAGCTGCTTGACTCAGAGGGAGTCAAAAACAAAATAAAAGGAAGAAAGAGTTAATATCCTCAGCAGTCCAGAGGAAGACAAACAATATTCCAACAAATTCAGCTACTCCAATTGATATGACCAGAGATATTACAATGGAGCATAAAAAGCATGCCCTGGGTCGACAAAACTTTGCTAGAAGACATAGAAACTTACAAGTCCCTCAAGGGACACCTTGACAAAGAAAAAGAGTTTTCAAAATATATCCTTCAATCATGAGCTACTTCATTGAATAAACAAAAAGAGAAACTAATGGCATATTTATTACGGACAGAAGGCAGAGTATTTGTTTGTCATTGATGGCAAGCTCAGCCCGATGATGACGAACAAGAGAAAGTGGCAAGACTAGCAGCGCAATGATGATCGCATGGCAAGATCATAAGCATAATCTCAGGAGGAGGAGCAACGGTGATTTTTGGATCACACATCCTGAATTCCTGATGACCGTTAGATCTGAATATAGATAGGAGGAACACACAAAAGAGAAGAACAAATCTCAGACATTGGATCTGAGCATGAGGACCGACCATTGTTGGATCCAGAAGAAGGAGCACGATCTTTAAGTACAATATGAAGTGGGCTTACAAAGTCCTGAAAGCAGGAGGGCCATCCATCATTGAGGAGTACACGTGGTGAGGGATTAACATTTCACTGACTAGAAATTCAAAGGAAGGAAGTGCTCTAACCTTCCAACTCACGATATGTGAAATCACGATAATATCTAAATCGTTGATCCAAGAGGGACACGTGGTGATAGATCAGAGCATGAAAAAGGATCTGTTTCAGAGTTTTGCAGATCGGGAAATCCAAAGGGAGGAGGTGCTCTAACTTCTCAAACTCGTGATATGCAAAATCATGATAACAATCCTAACTATTGGATGAAGACTACACGTGGCGATAGGTCAGCTTTTTCACTGATCTAGATCCATTTCGGAGTTTCGGATACCGGGAGATGGAGGATTCAAGGAAGAAACTCACAGTAGAAATGTCGATATGCAAAATCGTGAAACACTCTCATGCTTGGCCCTGGTCATAACTTATGGTCACATCGACGAAGGCTTAAGGGAAGGAGATAATTACTAATCTCCTTTTCAGGGATCGCAACTTGGAGTGTCGAGACCCTTCATCACAGGAATGCCGAAGTTTCAAATTATGAAGTGCTTTGTGGATAAGCACCAGGTCACCACTGATGGTCATGAGAAGGGAAGGAGCTAGTCCAGCTAAGCTCCTTTTTTCTGGAGTTTTGGGGATCACAAAATCAACACGAGAAATCTCATCACAAGAATGATGAAATGCGAAATAATGAAATCAATGCGAGACCATGTGCTTGTAATCCAATGGTGTTGGATACTTGGAAATCTGATCAAAGGGATATTGTTGCTCTTCATGATTATTGTTCAGTTATGATTCAATTAGCTGAACCGAATCATGATTCTTGGACGGTTGGTGATTCCGTAGTTGAGGTGTTTTTTCCTTAGGTGATTTGAGGTTTGTAGTTATAATGATGGAAATGCCATCACTGTAGGTTGGTTGTTCTGACTAAAAAATGAGTTGAACTGGAGAAAGGTAAAATTACAGTATCTGCAGTGAGAAGAAAAATTAGAGATGAGGAACAAAAGTTGAATATAACAGAAAAGGTGAAGAGAGCAAAATGTGCACATATCAAAGAGCATGAGAAGGACAGAGAAAGAATAGATAGAAAGAGGTAGCAAGTCAAGCCAAGTATGGATAGAGAAGAAGAATAGTGTAGCAGAGAAGAATTATAGAACAATGAAGAAGTGGTAAGAATTGATATATTTGTATTGTTTGTTATTCAGTCATATTTTTATAATCAGGGAGGTAGGGTGGTGCTAGGGAGGATTATGGTCCTCTGATATTCAAGTTGGTGCTTGAATATTGGAATTTGTATCTTCCATCTAGTTGTGGCTAGAAAAACAGGGTGGTAGGGTGGTGCTTGGGAAAACATAGAGTTTTATGTATGCAAGTTGGTGCTTGTATCAGTGGAAGTAGGTGCTTCCATCCAGTCGGTGCTGGAACACTCAGGGAGTTGGTGCTTCCTTATAGTGGGTGCTAGAGAAACTAGAGAGTTGGTTCTCTCAAACAAGTTGGAGCTTGTAAAATAGAGGTAGTAGCCTGACATTGAGTTGGTGCTCAATTATAGATAATGTACAGAACTTAAAAACTGCCTATCATTTTGAAGAAGAAGAGGTTTTCTCCCTTTATGGGTTTCCTCGTGAAAATTTGTCTCTGTGTATATCTTATGTGTCACTGATGCTCATTATTTATGTTTTCCATATGTTGTATAATATCGATGGTCACTTGGAGAAAGATAAAAAATGGTTTAATAGACTTAAAATTGTTTAAGAATAGTAACAACTGATTCATGCCCCCCCCCGGCTCAGCTGTCTTAGTAATTTCAACAATTGGTATCAGAGTGGGTTCCTTTTATTTAAAGGTAGATCTGTAAGCTTAAACATGACAAGTCATGAAGGGACTTCAGCCAGTAAGCCTCCTATGTTTGATGGAACATTTTTTTCCTTTTGGAAGGTTAGAATGAGAACATACCTAATGGCCTTAGGTGCTGATGTTTGGGATGTAGTAGAGACCGGATACATAAAGCCTGTTGTGTTAGCTTCCAAGGATAATAAGCTAGAATTTATCTTTAATGCTAAGGGAATGAATGCTATCTTGAATGGACTTGCAGAAGCTGAGTTTGTAAAGGTGATGCATCGTCAAACTACCAAAGAAATGTGGGATAAACTTATTAACAATTACGAATTAAATGAGAAAGTAAAAGATGCCAAACTTCAAACATATAGATTGAAGTTTGAACAACTAAAGATGAATGAATATGAAACAGTCAGCAAGTATTTTTTAAGATTTGAAGAACTTGTGAATGCCATGAAGGGTCTTGGTGAGAAAATTGAAGAATCATTTTTAGTTCAGAAGATTTTAAGATCTCTACTTGATAAATTTAATCCAAAAGTCTCTGCAATAGAAGAACTAAATGATCTTAAAACTCTGACCATTGATCAACTCCTAGAAACTCTAACTACATATGAAATGAGAATTAGAAAAGATAAATCCATTACTAGAGAAGCATCTTTTAAATCAGACAAGAATATTGATTCAGAATTAGATGATATTGAGGCAAAATTTGTGAGAAGGTTAAAGAAAGGATCGGGAAAATATCAAGGAAAACTCCCTTTCAAATGTTTTAACTGTGGTAAGATAGGTCATTTTGCATCTAAGTGTACTCACCGGAAAAAGGATCAGAACTCTAATGATGAAAAGAAATACAAATTTAAGAAATATAGTAAAAAGAAAAGTTTGTGTGCAAACAATGACAACTCCTCAGAAGACATAGATAGTGATTCATCCTGTGAAGACAAAGTGAATGATTTTATGCTTATTTCTATGGGAGATCTTGGTGATGAACATTCAGGAGGTGAAATGGATGATGAAGAAGCTGTTGTGGATATGGAAGGTGAATTAATCAGTTCTTTGGAAGAAATTGACAAACTCAGATGTAAGAGAAAACAAAAACAATTGTTGATGCAGTTTAAAATGAATGATAAAAAACCTGATGAAGACTTTGTTCTACTAAAAGTGGAGTTAGAAGAGGCAAAGAAAATAGAATACACTCTGAAACAAAAGTTATCAGAGAATAAAGCAAGGTGTGAAGCCTTAGAAGAAGAGATAGTAAAAAATAGAAAAGAAATGGAGAAGTTTAAGGCATTGTATCACCAAAATATGTCAAGTATTAAAGCCTCAGAAGAATTAACTTCTATTCTAAATAAACAAAGGAATCCAAAGTTGAAAGATGGCTTGGGCTATGAAGAAGGATCAAGTAGTGATCATCCAAGTAATACAAAACCCATCAAGTTTTTCAAATCCACAATCATTGAAAACAACCACTCTGCAGAAACAAAGAAAGAAAATCAGCCACCAAGAAGGAATGAAAGAAAAAGCACCAGAACTGAATCTATATATCAGAGAAACTATCAGCATGGAAGAAATCAACCCACTTAAAGAAGACATTCTTTTACCAGGTACAAAGAACTTTTCTATGGATTTTTTTTTTTTGTTCTAACTTTGGTCACAAAGCTATAAATTGTTCTTTAAGACTTAGATATGAGCAATCAAGTTTTTCAAGGAATAATTATCTGCCACCACAAAGATTGAGACAACCAAGCAACAAACAATCACAGATTACAAATCATGTGATGACTGGGAGAAGGACGCAGGTGAAACATAAAAACAGTTATGAGAATAACAATCATTATGATCTGTTATTCAATGAACCAGAATGTTACAACTACCATAACTATGGACATAAAGTTGCAGATTGTTGCTTAAGGAACTATATGCCAGATATGAATCCTGCTGCTGAAAATTTCAAGATTTGGAAGAAGAAAGAAGATGACCAGTGCGGATTAGTTTCATTAGCCCAAAGACAAAAGAATCCCTGATATATTGACAGTGGATGTTCCAAACATATGACTGGAGACAAAAGTAAGTTTCTAACTCTAAGTGAAAACAAATCATGGAATGTAACTTTTGGAAATGATGCACCAGGAAAAATAAAAGGTAAAGGAATGGTAAGCCTGAGTAATGGCAAAGAAAAATCTCAAGATGTGTTGTTTGTAGATGGTTTGAAACATAATCTACTAAGTGTCAGTCAATTTTTTGACAAATTATGTGAAGTTGTTTTTACTTCTAAAGATTGTAAAATAAAGTCTTTGAATTCAGGACAACTGGTTGCAAAAGGGATAAGAACAAAAAACAATGTCTATGTGTTAAAAGAAGAAAAAGAAGAATGCCACTTAATCAAATATGATGAAAGTTGGATATGGCATAGGAGACTTGGACACCTAAATTTTGATCATATCATCAAGCTTAGAAACAATGGGGCAATAAAAGATCTTCCGAAGATATCAAATCCATATGAATCTATTTGTAAACCTTGCCAGATAGAAAAGCTTACTCACACTAAGTTCAAATCTAAAAAAATTCCTTCAACAGAAAAACCTCTCTAGTTAGTACATATGGATTTATGTGGACCATCAAGAAAAGAAGGTACAAGAAAAAAAAACTATTTTATGTTGATTATTAATGATTATTCTAGACTAACGTGGGTTGCATTCTTGAAGGAAAAATCTGAAGCATTTGAAAAATTCAAAGTGTTTAAGGCTCTGACTAAGAATCAAATAGGAAAACAATTGAAGGAAGTAAGGTCTGATAGAGGAGGAGAGTTTAGTTCATGGAGCTTCAAAGAGTTATGTGATAAACATGGAATCGAACGAGAATAAACTATTCCAAGAACTCCACAGCAAAACAGAGTAGTTGAGAGGCAGAATAGATCAGTTCAGCAAATGGCAAGATCAATGATGAATGAAAGGAATATTGCTCAGACATATTGGTTGGAAGCAATCCATATAGCTTTTCATATCCTTAACAAATCTCATCTCAGGCCACACAGTGACAAGACTCCTTATGAACTATGGTTTGGAAAACTTGCTTCAATCAAGCATTTTAATGTCCTTGGAAATAAATGTTATATTAAGAATAATGATGAAAATATTGGCAAATATGATGACAAGGATGATGAATGTATCTTCTTAGGTTATTCTACAAACAGTAAAGGATACAGATGCTACAATAAGAGACTACATAAATTGGTTGACTGTATCGACATTAAAATTGATGAAGAAATCCTGGTCAAAAATGTAAGCAATGTTGAACCAAGCACAAAAGATATAGTTGAAGATGAAGATGAAGAGGTCCAAGGATCAGAAAGAGAAGAATCTGAATTAGATGAAGATATGAATACTCTGACTGACACAAATCAGTAGAAAGAAGCAAAATCACCTCTCAGAATTGTTAGAAAGAATCATCCTAAAAATCAGATAATTGGAGATATAAATAAAGGAGTTCAGACAAGAAGGAAATTGATTAAAGACTTAGAACAATCTCATGTTTCTTTTTTATCTATGACTGAACCTAAACATTTTGATGAATCTAGCCAGCATGATGATTGGATTAGAGCTATGAATGAAGAGCTTCATCAGATTGAGAAGAACAATACTTAGAAGCTTGTTCCTAGACCTGAAGATAAGAATGTAATAGGCTCCAAATAGGTGTTCAAGAATAAAATGAATGAAAAAGGACAAGTTGTTAGGAATAAAGCCAGATTGGTCTGTAAAGGGTATGCACAAGTTGAAGGACAGGATTTTGATGAAACCTTTGCACCAGTGGCATGATTGGAAGCCATCAGGATGTTTCTCACATATTCATGTCATAAGAACTTTAAAGTGTATCGGATGGATGTTAAGTCAACATTTCTCAATGGAGATCTAGAGGAAGAAGTATATATGGAGAAACCTGAAGGATTCTCATTGACAGATAATCTTGATTATGTCTGCAAACTGGAGAAAACTTTATATGGATTGAAACAAGCACCACGAGCTTGGTATTATAGACTGGACAAATTTTTACAAGACAAAGGGTTCAAGAAAGGTATTGTTGACAGCAATATCTACATTAAGTCTGAAGGTGATAATTTACTATTTGTTTTGGTTTATGTAGATGATATTATTTTTGGCTGTACTAATGAATCCTCTATCCAATGGTTTGCTCACTCTATGCAAACAGAGTTTGAAATGTCCATGATAGGAGAACTCTCATATTTTCTGGGTTTACAAGTAAATCAGAGCTCTGCAGGTATCTCTCAAGAAAAATATTTGAAAGAGATGTTGAAGAAATTTCAGATGGAGGATTCCTCTCCTGTTAGTACACCTATGGTGGTTGGTTACAAGCTCAGTCACTAGTGAATCTGGGTCAAATTCCGATGGCGTGTTCGACATAATTGCCACTTTATATTGTCAGAAAAATGACAAACATTGGACCCCCTCAAACGTCGTTTCACAGGACGTCACTTTTCTGATGACAAAGTGTTCGTCTATATTGCGACATTCTATGATGCCACGTGTCATCATGAATTCGATTATTCAACCCCCATATAGATGTTGTAAGACCGATGTCTAGGTCGTGGGAACACCGACGTCTTGGACGTGGCAAGAGAGACATCCTGAAGGTGGCAAGAGAGACGTTTTAAACATGGCAAGAGAGACATTTCAAAGGTGGCAAGAGAGACGTCTTGAAGGTGGAAAGAGAGACATTTTGAAGGTGGCAAGAGAGACATTTCAAAGGTGGCAAGAGAGACGTTCTAAATGTGGCAAGAGAGACGTTTCAAAGGTGGCAAGAGAGATGTCCTTAAGGTGGCAAGAGAGACATTTTGAATGTGGCAAGAGAGATGTTTCAAAGGTGGCAAGAGCGACGTTGTGGAGGTGGCAAGACCGACAAGATGAGGTATCAACTCTGACGTGGTTGCTATGGGAGAGACACTCTTGGATGTGGCAAGAGAGATGTCCTGGAGGTGGCAAGAGCGACAAGAAGAGAGTCCAAGATGTCGCAATAGCAACAGTTTTGTAGGTATTTAAAAAAAAAAATACAATATCAATATCAAGACCTATGAAGCAAACAAACAACTCCAAGCAAGGAACTAGTGACAGACTAGAGGGTCTGAAGATGTTTAATTGTTTATTTATGCCTGGAGTAATTCTTCTTATAATTATGATCATACTTGTTGCTAATTTTAAGAGTGTGAGCCCCTCCATTAATATGTCTGCATCCCTCTTCGAGCCATCATAGAAGAGTAGTATGTCATCCACAAAGAGGGAGATGAAACCATTTGGGATTTCTTGCTAACTTTATACCCAACAGGCTCATTCCTTGATTGTCATTGCTTGAATTTACTCCACCCATGGTCTGAATCTAATTAAGACCAATGGGGGAATCAACAAATTTTCCTCTGTCATTAACAAAATTTGAATTGCCCTGTCCTCCTCAGAATACTTGTGAGGAATCCAACTGCAGAATTGCTCTACACAATAAAGACAAATGTAGGGCCCAACATCACCTTCAATTCCAAGATAGACTTTGGCGTATATCCAAACAAGCAAGATACCATAAAATGATGGTAAATATCGGTGGAATTAAGTATCTCTATAGTCATGAACGGGAATTTTGAGTAAGGAGTACAAGAAGAAAAATACTGAAGAAAAAATGAGAAGCTATAAGACACCCTCATCACCAAACAAAAAGTGAGTTATCAGAATTTATCACGTTCACAAAAATTGGGTAGCTCAAAGTAATAAATTATCTTTGCCCGTCAAAACCTCACACTTGGGCCACAACATAAAGAGCTAATAATGTCCCATAAATATTGCATCATGACAAAATGAGTAATAAGACTTCAAGCATGGTTGCCACCTAGTCATGTAATGTAGGTAAGGTCTAAGAATTTTAGAGTAAGTTTACAGCTTAGACAATGCAAAGAACCAAAACATCCAATTCTTTTCAGTGTTGCATGTGTACAGAAGAACCAAGAAAGACATAATATAAAATAGAAGATAAAATCCAAAGAATCTGATCTGCAAATTTAGTTTGAATCATTTTGTCTATAATAATGAATGGTGTTGTTAGCACTCAAATTTTTCATCAAAATTTTAAAGCATCCTTAGTAAACTTGTGCTAAAATTGTCAATGGATTTCAATCATTTGCCTAGGTCATAAATTTTGAAATCCTCATTGAGTCTTGATGAGTTTTATTCATCATTTTTTTCTTCTAAACCCTATCATCTTCCTATAACCTGCATAATCAAAAAAATAAGCTTTTGAATTAGTAAGCCTAGTTTTATATATATATTTACAAAAAATATATATCTTTTTGTCAAAAAAAAAGTGATGTGTGCTAGAAGTGTTCTAATCCTAAGTCTAATCCATATCACATATCATACTAAATTATGTCAAACTCCAAGTCCAGATGTCAGACACAGTCAACACATAAGTCACTAAAGCCAAGCGCTCAACAAGAGTAAAGTCCATGCTTGGTATTGGAGCAGTAGTCAACAAATGCAGACAGGGGGAAGCTACAGGTGGGAAAATAATAGGATCGATGGTGCCATCAGCAAAAGGAGTTCAGAAGGAAAAATAAAAGATATAGGCTCAAGGACACAGTGATAAAGTTGTTTCTAAGGTGGTTCGGACCTGAATGTTTTTAGTGTCGAGCAGCTGGTGAAAAACTTTCAATATCTGAGAAGATACAGGTGCCAAAAGGTTTTGCAGGTGTCCAATTTTTGTCAAGGGAATTTACAGATGTCGTGGTGTTTCTAGACTATACTCTTTCAATGATGTACAGTAAGCTCGATACTGGAAACTTCTTTGTGATTTCTGGTTCTCTTATTGATGTATGGGTTGCAGAAAGATTCTCAGCATTACATGGGAAGAGGCTCACGTTCATTAATTTGGATGCATGTATGGTATCCCAGCTCGTTACGATAAAGGTCCATGGGGGTCTCAATCGCTCGAGAAATCATAGAGTTTTGAACTTCTCGAAGCATGAGTTCAGAAAAAAAAATCGTGAATGGTTCAGTTCGTGTTGTTTTGATGAAAGAATTTGGTCCTGTCTATAAATGCCTTCTGGATATTCTTGTGGGTGTTACTAAAATAGAAATAGTCAATTTAAGGAAGTTGCAAGTTGAGAGATGCGAAGGATATTGACAACCTGCAACCCAAACACCAAGAACTACGTTACCAATAGTCCACAGAAGTTGACAAGGGTAAAAAAATTATATTTTTTTATGATATGGTGTTCAAGGAAAGCTCTATAAAATGGGATTCTCAATGGGATACATATATTCTCATGAAAGATGACCAAATCCACTTGTTATCTATTATAAACTCGTTAATGATTGTTTTGTTCCTTTCCAGGATGGTACCAATGATTACGATGAGAACCTTGTATCGAGATATTTCAAACTACAATCATTGGAGACACACGATGAAACCCAAGAAGAAACTGGATGGAAACTTGTCCATGGAGATGCAATTAGGCCCCCAAATAATGTAGGTATACTCTGTGTCTGTGCAGGAACTGGAGTATAGTTTCTTGGGATGACACTTGTTACAATGCATGTTTGGTTTCCTTGCTGAGGGTTTGAAACCTATGCAAAGAAGGTATAGGTCATACAAGTGGGAAAATTGTTGATGCATAGGTTTATTTAATAAAATATGACTGGTAGGCCAATATAAAACTTAAAGGATAGGCCAGGACAGTGGAAATCCTTTAATCTAAATTAAAATGCCCAACCATTGTTACAAGGTTTGCAAATGCGCACATTTATTGGAAGATCATTGAGAGACCAAAGGATGATATAGAGAAATCCCTAATCTTAGAGCAGCATGAAGAAGCTCACCCTAGAGATGAGGAAATACATATTGTATCATGAATTTCTTTTTCCAGAATTTTTCTCTAGGATTGTTGAACAAGGTTTTTGTTTTTTTTACTATCATATGTGATGGTTTTGGCTCTATGGGAGTAGAAGGTAGGAAATCATAAGTTTTTTTTTTATGTGAGTTTAAATCACTTACAAAGGAGTACGATACAGTTTGGGAAATCACCAAGAAAGTCTCAAGGTGCAGAAATCCATTATCATTACATACTCTGTTTTGATATATCTGAGATTGATGGTATAACAAGGTTTAGAATGAATATGTTTATGACAGAAGTTTTGTAGAGCCTTCTCTTCAGTTTTGGAACATCAGTTAGCTATATGGCATCTTTAGAAATGTTCTATGTTTTTCTTAAACATATGAAGTTTCATATATAGTCTTTAATCTTCATTATAAGAGGGAGGTATAAGTAGTGTTTAAAGTGATGAACTTTTTTTTATACCAGTATGATCATGATCTACAGTGGCATGCTTAGCCTAAAGAAGCCTTTCCATCCTCCAAGACAGTTTCTCAAAAAATTTTGATGCATTAATTTGAAGTCAGTCTCCTACAGGAAGTTGGTGGCGCTGTCAGTCTTTTGCCTTTACTCTATGTTGCAAACTAGCCTGTCTTTAACGCAAAGGAAGTTTGGTCAAGTTTGACTTCTTTTTCAGCTCTGAAGGTGATGACTCATGACTCCAGGTGTTAGCTAAGATCCATTTAATATTTTCTACATCCACGAGGTAGCTCAGGAGGAGCTAAGTTTTGGGAATTCGAACGGGATACCTATCCCTTAGAAATAGGATCTATATCCTAAATATTTGTAATTGATTTGATTAGGAGATTTTGTAGGCATTTGATCCATTCCTTTAGGATCTGATAACTATTTTATAAATGTTATTTAAGCCCATAGAGGCAAGAGGGAAGAGGTTGGAACTTGAATTCTCATTTGTACTCTTTTGAATCTTAACCTTTTTGATATATCAAGGAATGATAAGTTTCTACCATTGAATGTTGTTCAGTCCCTTTTCCTATCTTTCATCTTTGTTATTGTGAACTTGGACTTCTATTCATTTCATGTTTATATTATGATTGATGATTGTCTTATTATCTCTTCATAAATAAACAAGATTCACACTTCCTACTGCTAGTTATATTCAGCCTGTCACATGTATGGTTCATAGATGTGATATTGTTGATATGATCAGTTTCTTTCATCCATTGCAATTATATCTTTCTGAACAATATTCTTTTGGTGGCCTTGCCTTGTCCTGATTTATCGAAATCTATATTGAATTGAAGTGTGAGGTATTCACTTTGATCCATTTTCTACATATATTATTGAGTTCTTGATTAAGTTACCAAGATCTTTCGAATCACAACCTAGAAAGACTCCTTGAGTGATAACAGGTGCCAATCAACAACATTATTCAAGCTCTCCTACTAGTTTGGTAGAAAAAAACCAAGAATTAGATAGGTTTCCACATAGATTCTAAAACTCTTACACAGGGATATGAATCCTTAGCAAACATAATAGACCAAACTAGGTTCTTCAACATCTTACATATGGATATGGATTTTTAACCAAAAGATCAATCTAGGGTCATCAACTGGGGTCTTTAGCAAAGTACCCATTATCATTAGTTTTATCATCATTCCAGTAGCTTGCATGATAGACTTTCTATAGTGAAGGGACACCAAGGGAGGTGGAATTTGATGGGTTCCACTAGAAGAAGAGAAAGACTAGTTTGGTTTCCAACTTTCCATGTAATAAGATGGATGATTCAGAAATAGCTATAGTAAGTTGCTCGATACAAAATGTTCATAATGCAGACACAATTAACAAGTCAACCTCAACTAAATCAAATTTCA
>ML784981.1:121161-177116 GCA_009831015.1 Picea engelmannii | reverse complement strand
GTCCACTTTTACAGAACTTAGTTGATTAGTAACTGTATTAAATTCATTTAAATGATCTGCAATAGACCCACCTTCTGACATCTTCATATTAAATAATCTCTTCATTAGAAATACCTTATTTGACGCCGAGGATTTTTCATACAATTTGGCCAATGTGTCCATCAAACCCTTCATTGTCTTTTCTTTCGAAATATTGAAAGCCACTGACACTACCAGGCTCAGCCGTATCGTTCCTAGAGCCTTTCTGTCAAGAATCTCCCATTCTTCGTCCTTCATGGCCGCTGGCTTCTTTGCTACTCCGCTCAATGGTAGGAATAGATCCTTCTGATATAAATAGTCTTCCATCTGCATCTTCCATAACTGGTAGTTTTGGTCGTTAAATTTCTCGACCCTAAACTTTCCATCTTCCGACATTGCTCCCACTCAAACTAGGAACCCTCTTTTCCTACAAGTTACCTTATGCTCTGATACCAATTGTTAGAAAAACAGGACCGTGGAGCAATAAAATAAAAAAAATGCAGAAACAAAACACAGAAGACACACAATACAAGAGAGACACGGATTTACATGGTTCACCTAGTGTGGACTACGTCCACCAGAGAAATTGCCAGGTCCTTCCTTTATTATTATCCAGCAAATGAAGGGATACAACCTACAGCAAAACCCGTTGTAACTTCCTCTTCTTTCTCACACAGTCTCCTCTCTCAGAATACCATATTCACCATCATCCATAGCCACAATACATTTCCCTCAGAAAAGAGGGTTGCCTTTTAGGGCAAAAAACCCTAACATAATATCTACCATTAGATCTGTGACCTTATAATGAAAGGTCCAGATTTACAATGAAATTACAATATACTTTTACAAGGCAATTTTTTCTTCGGGGGCTTCGCCCCCAAACCCCCGCTTGCCCCCTGAACCTCCAGCCGAGGGGATAGGCCCCCTGGACCCCGCAGAGGGGGTACCCCCTCTCTGCACTCCCCCACGTGGAAGAGTGTACATACTTCTGGGGTGTAAATACTTCATGGGGTATAAACATGGCTGAAAGTAAAAGACCTATAAATCAAGAAGATAATCAGGCTCCACAACCAACAGGGTGATACTGTCTGCATGTAAGAACCATTTATGGAGGTAATCTAGTCAGGACCAGCGAACGAAAGTTGATCAATAGTCATCATTCTTCCATCATGAGGGAAAGATATCACACGAAAAAGAGTGGATACAATCGCTCTCATGGCATAGACATAATGCCGCCTAAGGAGTAAAGTGAAATCCAAGGGGTCTCTGACTACCATGACATCAATAAAAATAGTTTTCCCTCCCAAAGTTACCGAAAACTGAGGAAGGGTCCCTAAAGGTTGACTAGTTCTTATGTTAAAAGATAACATATTCTGTGTAACCAGCGCAAGCTGAGGACAACCCAAAGCATGCCAAGCAATAGAGGACAAAATAATAACAGACGCACCTTCATCTATCAGCATTTGAGGAATGTCCCAACCACAAACCTGTATTGTAATCTGGAAAGGGATGCGAGAGGGAAGATGAGGTCCAGTTAGTGCACCCCAATCAAAAAGGATGGCCTCATTTCTTGGAGGGGGTTTCACGGGAGAATGAGGAATTCCCCCCAGCACGGTAAATTCTATATCAACAAGAAAAATGTGGGCAATGTCAGGTTTACTCTCTAGAGGGAGAGTAGGATTGACCGATGATGGGATCAGATCGACCACGCTGACACTCTTCAGAGGAAGAGTAGGATTGATCGATGATGTAACCGGAGAAATCAATTTGGCACTCTTTGGATGAAGGGTGGGACTGACCGAGCAAGGGACTAGATCAGCCACTTTGGCACTCGTCAAAGGAGGAGTGGGATCGACTGATGACAAAACTAGATCAACCACTTGGGTTTCATTCTCCAAGGGGAGAATGGGTTTGACGGGTGGAAATGAATCGACCGCTTTGGTGTCACTCTCTAAAGGGAGAGTGGGATCAACCGAGGACATAACCAGATTGACCACTTTAACACTCTTCAGATGAAGGGTGGGACTGACCGAGGAAGAAACTAGATCTATCACTTGGGTTTGTGGTTCAATCGAGGATGAAACTAGATAGACCACCTGATCAACCGGACTGACCAGGGATGGAACCAGATTGACCAGTCCATCAACTAATGATGGGTTGGGGGAAAGCTTATGATAGCCTTTTGGAAGTTGAATTTTTTCCAAAAGAGAAGAAGCCTCATCCATACGAGGACAAAGGTGAGAATAATGATCACCTTTGCATAACATGCAAGGGAATTTGACAGTTGTCTTCTTCTTACCAACCTTAACGTCACTAGTTGATGGGATATCATCGGTATGACTGGCAGAGGCTGATGACATCGAGGACCACATTTCTAAGACCTTGGGAATACCAGGGAAATCCCTCAGAAAGTGGTCACCCTTATAAAGACTGCAAGGGAATTTGGGTTTCGAATTCTTCATTTTAATCTTGTTGACCTCATCAACACTCCCAGTACTATTAACAGTAGTTGGTTTCTTGGATCCAACATCTGATGTTGTTGGGGCCTTGGTATTTTTTGGGCTCTTCTTCTTCTTCTCTTTCTGTTTCTTCTTCTTTTGGTCAACCTGGATATTTTCTTTAGAGCTTTCACTAGGCAAAGAAGGAGAAAGGGAAGGAGACTTAATGGGTGAAGAAGGTGAAAATTTGACATGAGGTTGATGTGTGGGTGGTGTACTGACATCTAAAGTATTAGGTGCAGTTGGAACAGTAGGAGGATTTGAGATCACCGGAGTGGGGAAAAACCAAACCGGTAATCCAATGGTGAGTTCCGGAAGACTTAGTGTGGCAATGTACGAAAGACCAAAGTTTCCAAAAGAAGGAAAGGTATAAGGTTCCCTAGGAGAAGGGGTTCCTCCATTGGTACTCTCAGGATTTGATTCCATTAACACTGACTCGACCTAAGGTCCACTAAGTAACACAACCAACTCACGCTATGAATCTGAGAAGCAAACAATCAAACAAAACCTTCCCATAATGAAATCACTAGTTGGTGATGAAATCCAACATCGCGAGATCAAAATAGGAAGAGGCAGGGATAGAGCGAGTGGATCAGTTACGTTGGCAACCTACTTAATGGACTTATGTCATGGTGCAATCTTCTACGCAGTAATTGTGGATTTTCCCTCCAAGGAGCCCGAGTGAGTTTGACCAACGTATGTTCCAGGTATATTGAGACTTCCCTTCATCATCACCTCATGTAAGACCCTAAAGATTATGGCTACTAAGGTCACCAATTTGCAGTCAGCCCCTAGGCGGGTACAGTCGATAGTCTGATCTGAACGTATGGGCAGGATAACAAGTCCAAAATCAACTCAAGAGGCTCACACACATAATCGTGGGTATACTCTCAAGTGACCCCCAATATACGATCCGACCACTACAAACATTTGAACCACAGAGGGATAATCTCCGTAACTCTCTCGAATGCAACCTTATGCGTAACCCCTGTGTGAGAGGGGGATCCCAAAAATCCTAAACGACAATTGGATTTTCTCTCCCTATCGCAAGATGCTAAGTTTGTTTGATAGCTTTGGAAATTTATCCTTTCAACCTATTCCAAATCCCTACACCTTAAACTAATGTAGGTTTGCTAACAAAGATGTAAAAAGTCTGATAAATTTTAGTTAGCATTGATTTTAGTGGATTTTTTTTACTCAGAGGTGTATGAGAGTGAGGACTGATGATATTATGACTCATTTCCAAAAACATGCATAAGAAATGATAAGCAATCTTTTCTTTCAATGAATGTCTAATTAAGGGAAGGAGAAGGATTTTCCTTTCACTGTCAAACACCAAGATGAAATGACCTCATGCAATAGTCCTCAATAAGGAATCCAATGCAATGTTAAAATGTTTGTATGTGACTGATAACCAGTATATGTAAATCTTCTTATGCTAATCGGACTTCAAGAGTTGTGAGATTTAAGCAATGATCCAGATGGATATCAATGGCCACCCACCTTTTCCAACTGGCTCAAAACAGTTTTCTGACATTTTTGGGAATTTACTATTTTTAGCAGTTTTTACTTCCGGGGCCATTTTGAGGGCCTAAATGAAGGTTTTTTGGCATCGAGCTCCTCAATGATAGCCAAAGGCATGATTGAGCCCCCAAAATGAATCTCCTCGGTGATACCTTTCCAACAGGCTATCACACGCCTAAAACGGAGATCGTATGCAAAAGTTACGACCCCAGGAAGTTGATGTACTAGCTTACCTAAACGTGGCCCACATGAATTTTGGCGTTTCATCTCCTAGGGTTAGGTTTTTGGATGTCTATGGTTTTTGGCATTCTTTCTTATTGTAAAAAGGCCTTCAGAGCCTCATTGTAACCTTCTTCTTGCGAATGCGTGTTGTCGTCACATCTCTTCTCAGAGATAAGCCGCCACCATTCCAGCAAGCTTGTTTCCACTGCATTTTACAGTTTCAGCTTATTTCGTTATTGAATAGAAAACCAGTTTTACTGTATCTCTATTATTTTGTGTTAAGCACCTGTTAATAATCTGTATTCATTTCGTTCTGCTCATAAAATCTGCATCAAGCAATCTAGAAGCAAACTTCACATAAACCAAAAGGCAACCTTGTTATGATCAAACAAGAAACAGAAAGCCAAAAACTCAAAAGGAAGGAGAAAGAGCTTGGACAAGATGACTCAAAGATCAGAAAGAAAAGTACAAAAGACCTTTGAAACCCCTTACAAATTTTTCACTCATTCAGATAAACGAGAAGAAAATGACAAATTGACTCCAAATTGTGAAGGACAAATTGCAAAGTAAGGATAAATGTCAAAAAATCCAAAAAAAAGAGGATGAATTATCAGAAATAAGGGTGTTTTAAAGCTAATATCAAGATGGACTAAAAGTATGGGACCCTGAGCAAAAGCCAAAACCAAGAAATAGCTTCAGAAGATGAACATTCTGGAGAATTTCTCAAAACAATGGGGTAGCGCTCTGGTGTAAGGGGCACCAGAGCGTTCCAACACTCTGTGTAAGGCTAAAGGGGAGTGCTAGCACTCTGATAGCAACAGAAGGGGAGCTCTCTACTCCAAAAACTCAAAAAAAATCCTAGAAACTCAAAAAATGAAGGAAATTCAGTCAATCAGGTTGATCCTGATGACATAATGAGGCAATCAAACAAATCTAAGAATCAACATGACAATATGGAGAAGATCAAATCAGTGGGAAAAGGGCCAAAACAAGATCTGGGAATGGAAACAAAAATCAGATATCTTCCCCAGTATGGTCGCCAATTTCTGTTGTAGGTGAATCCCCCTGCAGACAAGTGGATTCCCTCTTGGTCTTTAGACTCCTAAGGCCAAGATAGAAAAGTTATTAACATGGACATTGAATTCCTTTTAGATCCTATCAAGCTAATGAATGAAAGAGAAGGAGAAATATATTTACCTTATTAGCGACGTTTGTCCTTGCAAAGTCCTGGATGAGCTTCGATTCTAAGCTCCCTGATAGATCCTGTAGGAAAAACAAAGATACAATGGACTTCCTACTCTACTGAGATTAGCTCAAATATAGATCCATATACTATAGACAAACTCATATGGAATAATCATAAGTTTGAAAGAAATAGGCCAAGCATTGATTATTAATGAGAACAAGTAAAGATACTTATAATCCTTTAAATGAAGGTGTAGCAACTTCTTCCAGTTCTCCTTGTCCAACCCTTTTTCTCAAGTAATCTCCACTAATTGCTTTGATGGCATCTCACTCATGAGATCATAAGTTTGATGTAATTCTCAATATCTATTGTCAATACCTTCCTATGAGATCATAAGTTAGGTATAATTCTCAATCTTCCTTGTGTCTTTCACCATGAGAAGGCCTCCTTATATAACCTTGGAGAGGTTCAACCACTTGAGAGATATTTGGGATGAGTTGAGGATTCCTCTCCTTCAGTTGAGGATCTCCCCTAAGATCATTCCTTGACCATCTATTCGAATCCAACTGCGTTCAGGAATTGAGGGATTCTTCCCTTATTTGCCTAAACAAACCCAGAATTTGCTAAAAAAAGGGTAGTGCCCCCCCAAAAGGGTGCACATGGTGCTCAAGCACTCCCCCAAAGAGGCTCAGTGAGTGCCATCATTCCCTGATAGTGGGTAGGGGAGCACTCCTCTCCAAAATCCTTTTTTTTTGTGGTTTTCTCAATGTCAAAAGGCATGTACTTCCTGTCAAGTGATTTCTCTTCTTCCAAACTAACCTTTGAGGTGTCTTAAGTGTCTTTATGATGTCATTAGAAGCACGACATGTGCAAGATGGAAGTATAGTGTTTGTGACACTTGCAACACTTGTGGTCAAGATGCGGCATTTGCAAACAAGATGCGACACTTACAACACTCATAATGATGACACTTGCGACACTATCGGAGTGAGTAATTTTGAGGTGTAATAGGGAGCCTTCGCCCAAGATAATATATGGTTTGTGGAAAATCTCAAAAAAAAATATTTCTCAACAGATAGATGAAATTAAGTCTTTTGAAAAAGTATTACAACAACAAAAGTCTCTTGTTGAAATTAATTTTCAAAATCAAATTAATGTCATTAAACAACCACATCAAAGTTAGCTCCAAGATCTCAAGGAACATTGGAAAAAGGAAATCAAAGATAAAGATGAAATAGCAAATCAATTATCTCTTCAGGTCACAGAATTGCAGAAAGAACATTGATTATGGGAAGATGTAAAAGATGAAGCTTTATCAATAAATGAATAGCTTAAGCTATTTGAAGAAGACTTCTATCAAAAACTGAGTAGTATCCAGAAATCTAACAAATCTCTTAATGAATTATTGTTTATTATTGAAGGTAAATTACTTGAGTGCAATTTTGTCTAGGACACACTTAATAAAGTAAGTAGTTGGCAGGAGAAACAAAAAATCATTTCAGGAAATGTGTCAAACGTATCTAAGTTGGAAAAACTCAAAATTCATATCTCCCTAGACTCTTGGATGAAGAAATTAAGGCAATCAAAATACTTGGTCAAATATGCTATCAAATACTATTCCAGTATTTGGGAAAATGCAGTTGATATTATTATTCATTTCCCAAATGATGGAGAATTTTACTCAATGGAAAATTGCATCGAGGAGACTGAAAAATAATGGCAGAAAATCAAGCATGAGAATATTAGAGATTGCAACAAATTTTCTTTTTTGGAATTCCTTTATCTTTACTTTTCAAAAACTTTGATCTTTGTTTTGAAAGATAATTTATTTATAATATTTTGTATTCACAACTGAGGGGTTGGAAATTCTAGAAAGAAGGTTATGTGCGGTGTTGTAAAATCCTTGATCTTTTGAATTTTGAATACCTGGAAGTGGAAAGGAATATATGGTGTTTCACTTGTTTTAGTACTACTATTCAAGGCTAATGAAATACTAATCTTTTTTCAAGCCATATTATTCTATTGAATTTATTTATGAATGAAGAATCATATTCTAAATCTTTGTGTTATTGTTAGAACTTCTAAGGAATCTTTATGTTGTTTCATTCTTAATTAAATATAATGTGAATGAACAGAAATTGGACATGAGTATGCATATTAATGAATTTCAGTAACTACTTACTAAATTTGTTATCGAATTGCATCAACTTTCACTGTTGTTTTGATTACAAGAACTATTTATGAAGTCTAGCAACTTATTTTTACCTCATGTTTATTTGATATTATTGAATGTGAATATACAGATTGGTATGTTTCTTAGTAATTGTTTACTAATTTAAAACTGACATGTATTTGTTTTAATGGTTATCAATTTGTTTGAGCTACTTCTATAGCGTGGTAGCTTAATTTTTTTATTTCATATTCATTATAACTTATATTCTTGCTCCTACCTGGAATATCACAAATTGCTTTTGTATTCCATGAAGGATAATGCGGTTGTAGAATAGAGTTAGGTTAGCCATTTTCTTTAATTGCACAGTAGTTTAGAATAGATTTAACGAAATTATCCTTTCAAGGAGAAAATCCCCTTAGTGTCAACCAGTCTTACATATTGGTGAGGATCGCCATCCCAAACGAGTATATGCCAATTTGGGGGATTCATCAAGCGATTTCTCCACATTGTTTCCTAGGAATTTCTCCAAGCATCAATAGGTGGGAAATTGAATTTCAATTTGAGCATAGCTAGGATACAGGGCAGGGAAACTCACCCTAATACAATGGAATACCTTTTTATCAATAAACTAGAGGAGGTTGGGTTGATCAATGTAGAGCCAATTAAATTTTTATTCCTACCTAGAGGAATATGAAGTTAGGGGATGAAAGAATGGTCAAGCAATTAGGTTACTTTTTAATATCAAAATCCTTAAGACAGTGGGTTGGGATGAGGGAGGGGTAATTTGATCACTTATTAGTTTTCTTGCAATTTGAAAAGGAGGAAGTCAAACCCCAAATCCCTTTCAAGTTTAATCTAGTTTGGCTAGAGCTAGACATTGAATCTGTCAGCTTAGTAAAGGATGAGTAGAAACTCTGTGATTCTTCTCTAAGAGAATTAGATAGTATTTAATTTGTTTCTAATATTAATAAAATTAAAAAGGTTGTGTCCTCTTAGGTTGATGAGGAAATAATTAAGGATAGGATAGGGTTAGTTTCAATTGAGGGAAAATTTGAAGAATTATATGCTAGTGAGATCTCTAGTTTCCTGAATGATTCCTTCAAATCCCAACTTAGGGAGTTGGAACCAATAAACAATAAATTGTTGGCAAATTGAGAAAATACTTGGAGACTTAAGTAAGGACTTTTTGTTATCAAAGGGTGATGAGAATAAGAAGTATTATCATCCCTATGAAAATTATAGGAAAAGTGTCAACACAATTTGGAAAGTTAAGAGAGAATATGGTTCTACAACTCACAATCTTTAGGACAATATTCAATTGGGAGTGGAACACTTTGGGAGAATACATGAGGAATAGAGTGAAACCATTATTGAGGTAGTTAATATGAGTGCCTTCTTTCAAATATTTGTGGTAGAGGTAGACAATGAGAGAGGTTGTTAGAGGTGGTTTTGAAAGAAGAATTGAAAGTGGTGTTGTGTATATTTTAAAAGGACAAAAGCATTAGTCCCAATGGATGGATAATAGAATTTTTCTTGGGTTTATATGAAGTGATGGAAAATTATATCTTAAAGGCCAATAGAGGAATCAATGAATTATAGAAAGGTTCTAGAAGCATTCAATACCACATTTGTTTCCCTAATTTCAATGAAAGATAATCTTGCTTCTTTTTATGAGTCAATGCCTATTTTCACTATGTAATTCTATATAAAAGATAATAACCAAGATCATTTATATGGGGGTTAGGAAGCTACTTTATAAGTCAATTTCCAGAGAGTAGTTTGGGTTTCTCCATGGGAGGCAAATTCATGATGCAATTGGTGTAACTTAGGAGGGGATGCATTCTACAAAGACAAAGAAGGTATCTACTATGGATATGAACATAGATATCTCCATGGAATATGATTGAGATATCTAGATGTATATAAGGCTCATGTTAATATGCGTAGGGTTTTATGTACACTTTGTTAACTAGATTATAAGTTGTTTTTCCACAATGTCTACAATTCTCGTCAATGATTCAACATCCAAATATTTTAGGCCCAATAGGACTTAGTAAAGGATGTTCCTAGTCACCTTTTCTATTTTTGATAATAGCTTAAGGTATAAGGCTCTATTTGAGGAAAAATTTTCTAGTTCTTTCAAAGGTATAAAGCTAGGGAGATCACTTTATTTCTCACATTTTCTTTCCATTGGAAATGATATTTTATTTTGTGATGGATCATGAAGAGATGTAGCCAAATTAAAAGAAATCTTAGAGTTGTATTTTTTTTCTAATATTATGAGTGTAAATATGCATAAATAATCCCTCTCTTTCAATGGGGTAGCAAGTGATCTTATTACATCTACCTTGCATTTTTTTCTTTCATTAGAGAAAAAAAGAAAGATGAGCCTTAGATTCCTATGGTTTGGGAAACTAGAGAGTGAGGGAACCCCCTTTTTCAAATGGAAATCCATTGCAAAACCAAAATACTTACGAGTCTCTATTAGTGTTGTGTTAGGCGCTACAACTCTCCATTTCTTGACAATCCAATTGTTGATCCGGATTATTTTCGGCATGAAATGAGAGTGGAGATATAGCACATAAATATTTAGAGATATTGCAAGAGAGACAAAAATATAACAGAGATATAGCGAAAATAAACAAGAGTCACAAATATACAGTAATACATGATTTCTATTAACGAAATAAATGTACAGAGACTGTAAAGTACAGAGTGAAAGACTCGCTAGAATGGTGGTAGCTTATCTCTGAGAAGAGATGTGTCGGCTACTCGCATCCATGAGAAGATGGTTACAATGAGGCTCTGGAGGCCTTTTTACAATAAACGGGAATGCCAAAAGTCCTAGAAATCCAAAAAATTACCCTAGGAGATGAAGCGCCAAAAGTCATGTGGGCCCCGTTTGGGTAAGTTAGTACATCAACTTCCTGGGGTCGTAACTTTTGCATACAATCTTTGTTTTAGGTGTGTGATATCTCGTTGGAAAGGTATCGTCGAGGAGATTCATTTTGGGGGATAAATTATGCCTTTATCTATCGTTGATAACCTCGATCTCGAAAAACCTTCATTTAGGCCCTCAAAATGGCCCCAGAAGTTAAAACCTGCTAAAAATAATAAATTGCCTAAATTGTCAGAAAATTGTTTTGAGCCAGTCGAAAAAGGTGGGTGGCACCGATATCCACCTGGATCAATTGCAATTTCCTTTCAAGAAATGGAGCCCGCCTTAATTTTTCTTTTTATTTTGAAAGAATCCTTAGCACCTTCCTCACTTAGCCCTCAAGCCCTTCTTTCAAGTTCTACTTACCTTAATTTAACAATTGCAAAATAAATACTTGAAAAAATCATTTTCCAAGCAAGTTTGAGATTTTCAGAAAAGTTGATTTAACTCCTCCGATGTACATCGAAGGATTTCCCTTTAAATAATTTTATGTACATCGAAGAGGTTCCTCCCAACTCCTTTGATGATTGGAGGAGTTCCTCACAATTTTGTTGACTTCTAACGCTTCTCCAAAACTCTTATGATGAACATCGAGGAGTTACCTTCAACTCCTTCAATGTGCATTGGAGGAGTTTCCTTCAACTTTGTTGATTGAACTTCATTCGATGCCACTCACTTCCTCCAAAGGAATTTTCCCCATCACAAAAGTTATCAGCAACTCCTCTGATGGAATCGGAGGATTTGGCTCTAACTCTTCACATTCGCATCAGAGGAGTTTCCTCCATTTTCTCCAATTAAAGAGGCATGATTCACAGAAATTTATTTGATGTACATCAGAGGACTTCCCAAGAAGTTCGACAATCATAAATTCCAACCACCCGAATTAAATGACAGTTTTCCTAATTTTATATATAATAATTTTCCCCACCTTTCTCATTATCTCGCCAAGCGTCTAGAAACAAAGACTCTTCTCTCAAAGTGATAGCATGCCAATACACCTTCGAGCATTTTCGACCATCCATGTGGCAATAGAGGTCAGGAAAGCAACCAACCCTACTCTACAATCTACAGTTAAGTTTTTCAACTAAGGAAAAGGATTGTTTCATTATTCTAGTTTTACTCCTTGGAAGCCCTAACCATCCCCAAGATATTCATGGCTACTCACTTGACAAGATTGACACTACGGCTATACATCTCCCTTCACCAAGACCCTCGATTCGATTGAATTCCTAATTTTTTCCCCAAAATCTAGTGCAATTGTTATAAGGAAAATCTCTCTATGAGTAGGGGAAAACCACAACAGACGGAAATGACTGCAGAAACCAACTCTATTCTCAAGTATGCTATATAAACAAATATGATAGAAAGATAATATAAAAGGCCTACCTCGTCTAGACATTCAATGAATTCCATCATTGAGTACTTGACCCAAAGCAATATACATGCAACTAGTCCTCAACAACCAAGCAAAGAAAGCATATGGTGATAATATATGATGTTAGCACATTCAATAGCATAATCCAATAGCATTCATAACAAATACGCCCATGGAATAACAATTCAAATATTTGAAATATATCAATTGGATGAGAAAAGAGTATTTCTATTAAGCTATGATCAACAGAAGTGAATAAGTTACATACTTCTGTGTCGGCATGGTTCAAAACCGAGAAACTAAGTTCCTTCCAGCTGGGCCTCCACCAAAGACAAAATCATGTGAGAGAGATAATGGATTTCTCACTCAATAAGGGAATATCTTGGGGGTTGAACATTGTGTTCATACTTAAAGGACAAAGGGATGCAGACTCAATGTGAAGTGAATAATTCCTCCAGAGTAACTTTGCTCTCAAAGTTGAATTCTTTCTCCTCTTTTCCATAGCTAGGAATTGGCCCATTTATAGACTTCAAGTGGAACTGAAGGGCCCAGACAGAACGTTTCCAGGATATGGAAGGCCATGGATCATTGATCTCCTATAGTGACATGGAAACCCGACACTATTTTCCAATTTTGGGTACATTTCCCTATGTACACGGGTTGTAGTGGTTCAACCTGCGTATATGCATGTTGTTTAGTAGGCAAGGTGTGTTTATGTGGAAAAAAATTGTATTTTTATCTATGGGATTTGAAAAAAGGGATGACAAGTCTACATAGGGAAATGGAAAAAAGGCCTTCTAGGAAATATTGCATGGGGTGAGGAAAATATTGCTATAAAAAATGCACCCTAATGTGTGAGGTCAGAGGAGTATCTTTGATGGCCTAAATATATTATAAAAACCCAGAAGTGGAGTGATGGGGAACCATCTAGAAGAACTAGTTGCTCATTACAATCTGTATTGACTTTGTAGACATGGCTGCCAATTTGAATTACACTTCATATCCATGTAAAAATATACCAAACAACTGTCTGTGTCCATGAATAGGCAAATACAAATGTGGTTACATGCCAAAGGTTGTCATATTCATGAACAAGGTCCAGTAGAACCAGTCTCAAAATAAATATGAAGATATTTGTATACAATGGAGTACAATCTGATCTCCCATGATTACTGAAGTCACATAGGTACTAGTCCAATGAAAAGGAAGCAACAACTCAGGAAAGTTGTGGCCACATACTGATGTCTTCAAGTCTTCTACAAAATCCGCCAAAGGTGCAACTCTACATTGTGTGAATAAAGGAGTTGAGGTCGAACACAATGAAACTTTGTTTGATTACCAGTCATTGAGGTATACTATTAACAAACGTGAGACAGCCTACCGATGATGAAAGTAGGTATCAAGGCACTGAGTACACTCTTACAAGTGTGAATAAAGGAGTCAAGGTCGAACACTTGAAGAATCCATCGATCAAAAGACATTGATGTATTCCCAACTGTCGATGGCGAGAGAACCTGCCACTAATGACTGCAAGCCTCAAGGTACTCATAGGACTCTAGGTCTCGTTTCCAGAATAGATGAGTTGAAATTGATGGAAGGAGACTTGCTGAAAGGAGAGAATTAAGGCATCTCTCATCATTCAGCATGAGGTACAAAGAAGGAGCTTCATGATTTGGAGGAAATCGGATGAAGAACATATTCACGAACCAACAACCTTGTGTGTATTTCGCATGTGCCAAGTGCAAGTGGTACACAAAAAAGACCCTCTGAATAGCAACCAATGAGTAAAATTGTTGACAAAGGTGAGGAAACCACCAATAAAGCTAATGGAATCGAAGACATTGCACGGATCCCAATGTGTGAATAGATGTCTTGTTGTCAAACAAAAGGGAAACCACCCAGTCAATGACCAATTATGAAATGTTTGTTGTCGGGTTCAAGGTTACCTACCAATGAGGAAAGTAGGACCAGGGTGCATAATAGGACTACAGCATCATGTGATTCTAAGACAAGTTGAGGGTATGGCCGACATGTAAATTCAAGAGTTCTGAGGAATGGCCGACATAGGTTGATAGACATCCTTTAAACAAGAGCATCATACATATGGAAGACTCTGGAAGCATAGACTCAATGATGAAACCATGAGATGTAGGAGGCATAAATCAAGTTCTCCATAGGGACTGGAAGAGTAACTAGTCAAGGGTGAAAACTCTTTGTAACGAGCTTAGCTTCCTAAGGCCATGCTAAACCCAAAATTATGATGACAAGTGGACTCAATAACTTTGTGCTATGTTCAAAGGTGAAACAACTGCTGCCAATATAAGATAATACTCCCTTCTCTCCTGTCTTTGTTTTTTTTTCATAGTCAAATGAATGCTATGATACAAAGGAGGAAACGAGTGTCGCAAGTAAGAAAAACTAGTTCCAGCAGTGGAACATACCTATTTTCAATGCAAGGAGGTTCATGTGGGAGATGGACACTTAGGGGAATGTTCCCTCCAGGTTATAGGGTGTCAAGTTGCAAAGGATATAAACGAGGCTCTAGTTGGTTGAGGATGCAAAATTGCTGAGGAAAATGGTTTATAACTCAAATCAAAAACTGGTCATATGCTCAATACTGCAATCAAGGGCATGAGATGCAATCACAACTTAACGCCAAAAAATTTCCTTTTTCATAATCTTAGTCTACTTGGTTTGAAAAAGGGATAAAATTGTACCAAAAAGACGTCCTTTAAAATCCAATTTATGAGTGTGAAAGAGACAAGTTCACTCGGCAATCTTTTCTCTTTTTGAAAACAAGTTGAAAAAGAGATTAACTAAGACTCATGATCTTTCAAATCCAATTAACGAGTGTGAAAGAGAAAAATTCACTTGGCAATATTTCTTCTTTTTAAAAGAGTTGGAAAAGCACTTAACCAAGACTCGGGGATGTTGTTCTAAGCAGCATATAATGGGGGAGGCCAAGGCTCTCGTGCATGACTTTTGTGAAAGGCAGCAACTTACGAAGAGATGACACAAGCTTGGGAAAACCCAAATATTTCCAAGTCGAGGAGGATAAAATACTTGCAGAGGTTACCTTATCTACAATATATCAAAGAATGTCCCTTATCTAGAAGGGTGTAGAAAATGAATTTGAGGCTCTACAAGATCATTCCAATCAAAGGAAACCACCCTAGGACTTAAACGGAGCATACTCGAAGAGAGTGGAATGCTCCCTAGTACGGAAGTTATAGAAAAATAAATGTGAAGGAAGGTATAGAACAATAAATGTGAAGGACATAGTCGAAGGATGCATCACCCTCCAAAAGAAGAGTGGGATTGACGGAAGATTGCATCAGAAATGTCACTTCCTTAGGCTTGTCACTCTCCAAGAGAAGAGAGGGATTGGCCCAATATTGCATTGGCATGACCACTTCTTCAACCATTGGTTGAATAGGATGTGAGACAACAAGGTTCAAAGACACATGAACCCCAAAAATAGGAGTGGTGTCAGCCAAAGATTGCATCGACAAGACCGTTGTATCAACCAAATAAGGTTGGGAAACCAAAGATGACTTAGAACCCAAAGGGCCCCTGGAAAAATACCATGCTTCTTGTACCACAATAGTAGTAGGGCACAAATGAGTATGGTGATATCCTTTGCAAAGACTACAAAGGAACTTGGGATTACTTCTTACACGTATAATCTTCTCAACTGTATAAATTCCCCCAGCATGACTTGTAGTGGTTGGTGGCATGCTCCCAGCATGACTTGCAGAGGCTAGTAGCAAATATCCAACATGAATTTCAAAGGTTGGTGATGAATCCCCAACATGACTGGTAGAGGTTGGTGATGTATGTGCAGTGTGACTAGCAATAACTAGATTTTTTTCCCCAGCATGACTTGCAGCTGCTGGTTGTTGGTCTTCAACATGACTAGCAGAGGTTGTCGACCAATATCCAACATGACTAACAGAGGTTGGTGATATAATTCCAGTATGTAACTGACCCTCACAATATGTAGTCAAGGAAGGTAGGGTCCAAGTATTGTTAAAATACGAAGTGTGGAAAGGAACAGACCTCTTTGATGAAACAGGCCTATTGGACATGTCGTAAACATGGTGAATCGATGCCATGAAGTTGAAGGTACCCATAAGGGATGAATACATTCTGACACTGATATTCTCAGTTGTCGTCTGATAATTTTTGACCACATGGATCAATGGTCCAACAAATTCACTGGGGTTGGAATACGCAAAGGATAATTGGTCGACTGTCATTATCTTCCCATCATGAGGAAAACAAAGAGTGTGAAATATGAAAGATACGACAGTAGTCATAGCATAAGTGCAATTGCATCCTAGTAAAAAGTTATAATTGAGGGGCGCATCAACCACATCAACATCCACCTCTACCATATTCCCACCTAATTGGACCAGAAAGGAAGGAAGAATACCGTGAGGGCGAAAGGAGCAACTGTCAAAAGTAGTCAACATGGTCGGAGATTGAGAGAAAGTCAGAGAGTCGAGAGTTTTCCAACAGATCGGGGACATCACACATGTAGTAGCGCCTTCATCAAAAACTACACATTTGATGGTATACTTTGAGTAACCCACGTGGATTTGGAATGCCACATGGTAAGGAAAGCGAGGCTTCACATCTGTGACGTCAAACTTGATAAATTTCGAGCCACTAGGGTCTAGAGCTCCTAACACAAATAGCAAGGCATTCCTTTGTGAAGGACATGTCTGGAGTACCTCCAGAGCCGAAATCACACAAGGGGTTTGACCCGAGTCCTCAACAATAGAGTAATTATGGGTGGCTCTATCATTTGGATTGTGGGTAGAGCGCTTGAGTACTCCTTTCGGAATATGAGGTGGTGGCTCTAGTTTTTCAATCTACAAAGGCATCTCCGGAGGAGGATGAGGAGACTCTAGACCAGGTATAGTTTGTGAAGAACTATAATCATGAGACCAGGTGGCTACATTAACTTGAGAATTGACCATATTGATGCACAAACGGTCACCGTCTTATGTCGGTGGGTTTTTACTTCCACCGGCCACATTTTTGGAATTTGATGAGCTCGAGCCCATGTGTTGGTTATGTGGGAAAGGATTCATCGACACGGCAGGTGGTATAGATAAGAGCCTTTCATCTTCAGCAAGTTTATGGCATAAATGAGTAAGATGATCATTTGTACAAAGCTTACAAGGAAATTTCACCTTACACCTTTCTTTCTCACCCTCACCAGCATTATTATTCATCTTCTCATTATTACCATTGTCCTTGGGTTTATTATTATTCCTCCCACCCTTATGATTATTATTACGTCCTTTCTTCTTATTCCCTCCTGGTTGTTGGTTACCATTTGGGTCGGTGGACAATTGCACAGAATGTACATCCACCAAATGAGTGGGATTGGAAGACACAGATGAAGTTGACCCTCCTGTAGACTAGCTTAGAGACAACTCTTTCAAATGGCTTGTCACCGAGTCTACGGATTTCACATTGGTGGAGCCTACAATGCCATCGGCATGAGGTCTAGGATTTTGTCTAGGGTCATAGTTTGACCTCGATGTGTCCAGAAGAATCTGGTATAACATCCCAGACTAAGCGTATATAAGATCTAACTACTGGACTTTGAAGATTGCTTCTTCCTCAGATGTGACCTTGGATGTAGCAACATCCTTTGATATAGGAGGTTGCAAGGACTTAGGGAACCATTTTAACAATAAATTCGGGGGAATGCAGGTCTTGATCAACCTCTTTTGTCTACGCCACTCCTAGATGTGATCCGAGATATGAGTGGTTGTGTCCTGGCATAAGGTCGATGGAATTTCTAGGCCAGAATCGTAATGAATCAACAATTGGAAGTGGTTAAGAAAGACTAGCACCATTGGACTAAAGGTCTCGTATGCCCCCCTAGGTAGCTTGATATACCATTTTGTAGCTACCCCTATGAGGGTGCGTTGAAATAATCTTAACCGAATGGAATCGTCATTAAGGGAATACGAAGAGCACCATAGGTGAAATGTGGTGATGTGATCACCGGGATCCTCTCCATTCTTACCTTCGAATTTTCGAATATCTGAAGGAAGCTTGGTGGGAATGGGGGTCCATGTAGGATCATGACACATAGGGTCATTCATCAACATAGACAACTCTAGCAGATTAAGCGTGGCCAGAAAGGGGAGACGGGGTTGTGGGATCTGGCCCCAAGCTCCCTGGAAATATTTTGTTTGGGGAACTGCAACCCATCCAAAGTTCTGGTAAGCACCATGGACATGTTCGAGATTGTAAAATCCTCCTCCAGGATGATTCATAAGAGGTTGGTTGGGCATCATTCTAGTAGGAATGTTCTGATGGGGGTTATAAAAATTTCCCCTAGCCGGAGTGGTTCCGGGTTGGGGGTTTCCCAAGGCATGAAACTGACCTCCTCTAGGTGTGAATCCGGAGGATAAAGGTGGATTCATCATGCCAAATGTGTTGGTTGGAATCAACACTAAGGAGGTGAGGGTATAGGACAGAACTTGAGTAGAATCTTGTCTACCAGGTTGGTTACTCCACCCAAAAGCAACAGGGTTAGACCCAGGGTTAAAAGAAGGAATTCCTCCCATAGTAGGAGTCATTTAAGGAATCTAAGAGTCTCCAAACAAGAATGGATTATAAGGAGGAGTTTTTCCCCCAAGTCCAATGCTAGCATTAGGGCCAGTAGCTGGGATGGAGTTTGAAAACTACGAGGTAAAATTCGGCATACCATAGGAAAAAGGACTAGAGGCCATAGGGATTGTTGGCCCTTGACCAAGTTTTGTAGAACCTTAGTCATGTTTGACCATTTTTGGGACTTCGAAGATAGAGAACCTAGGCAAAGCAGAGATCACGAGATCTCGCCCCCTTTTTGTGGGCTTTTTGGGTTCAGGGCTTATGTAACAGGTATGGGATGTAGAACCATGGGTTTACCCATGCTTAGTCCCCATTCGTAAATGTATAAATAAGTAGCTAGGCATTGTAAGAAGTATCAAATCTAAGTTGGCTTTGTGCAATATATGTAAAAGTTGCTAAGTGTGATTAGTTGTGAAGGCTTTGTGCATACTATGTGTTGAGAACTTGCAGAGTTAAGTTGAAGTGATTGTAAGAAGGTTTTTTGTTGTGCCAAACTTGAGGAAGGAGGATCTGGCGAAGTGCGCGTAGATCTATTGTATTACGTAGAGTGGTTTCTAAGGCTTTGTGCATGTAAGAAGATTGAAAGAAGATAAATAAAGAAGATGAAGAGTTGGTGGACATATCCCCACGCTGGGGGTGAACCACGTATATCCTGTGTTGTGATTGCTTTGTGTTATTGATGTGATTTATGCTTAGTACTGAATATTTATGTATGTTAGATGCATCTGATGCAGTAGCTTAGTGCTTAATAACATGAATGAATGTTGGATCTATTTGATGATATGTGCTAAATGGTTAGATATATTTAGCTCTTGATGAATACTGTGTTGTTCTGTAATTAGGGTTTTTACCTGCGATGTGAATAAGGGTCAAAGACTAATGAATGTTAATTGCTAAGTGCTATGTTAAGTAATGTGATCACAAATCTGTGTCCCAACTAGGTTGTAGACACTTGAGTCCTACAACCCCCCCTGCCTATACCTCGGGTGAGACTTCATCTGCATCGCAAGTGTTGCCGAAAGTGTCGATAGTTAGGGTTTTGTTGGTGTGTTCTTGAAGTGTTGAACCTCGGGTCTGCCCCTGTTCCAACAAATGGTTCCATTTTCAGGACTTGAAACTATGATTGTTGGGAACTGGAGAAAAGAGAAATCTTTGTGCATATATATGTTGATGTAGTGCGCAGTATTCTACTTGAATTGCGAGGCTCTGTGCTAAGATAAGGAAGCTCGATCTAAAGAAAAGAGGTAATATCTTAAAGCTTTGTGCTCTAATAAAGGTAAGATAAGTGGAAATTTTTGTTATTCTCTTTTTTTGAGTTGCACAGTGTCTACTGCACTGTTTTCATCAGGGGGCATAGAGGTAGCAGATGAGCCTGCCTAGCTACGTAGAATAGCAGATAAAACAGAGGCTCGCCTTCATCGAGTACAAGAGGAAAAAGAGCAGGCCACAAAGTCATTGAAGCAAGCAATGGAGGAAGCCCTAGAGCAGTGTCGGGTTGTGCAGCAAGAGAAAGATGACCTACAGGTGAAGTTTGCAGAGGATAGAGCACATATCCATAACGAAAAAGAACAACTGCTCATGGAGAAGATTGGAGTTAAAGAAGCAGTCACTAGAGCACTTTTCTTTGTCTCAGGCCTAGCACAGATGGAAGAGGAAATAGCTGAGAGCCAAGTGGGGAAGCTTGTTGAATCAATTCAGCAGATCCAAGAAAGAGTAGTAGAACTGGAATTGCAAGCAGTGTCGACCACTCCGTAGGAAGTGCGAGATTAGAGGGAAGAAACTGCCTAGAGCACAGTCGGAAGAATCAAGTAATTGGCCTTAGAATGCATGAAAATTAGCAATCGAAGTGCGTAGACCTATGAGAACCTTGCAAAGGACCCAGAACTAAGGACATTGGAGTCACATCTCCAGGAAGAAAATCAACAAGCAGCGACAGTACAAGCATAGTTGAAGCTACTGTCAGCAATCGAGAAGATGAAAAGGTCACAAGAACATCACGCAGTTCAACAGTAGGTTCATGCCATCCAGAGTAAAGTCATGGAAGTGATCCAGAGACTTCAGTCAGTACAGGACAAAGCCTACACACTTTTTGAGGAGATCAAGGGACAAGGTGCACAGCTAGAACAAGTGGTCACCACAGTGGAATAGCACTTGGAAGGACCTGTCATCGAGAAAATCATTCAGGATTTCATCGAATAGGAAGCCCTGGTGAAACAGCAAGTTGAGGTAGCTCAAGCCAAGTTCAAGGCCTTCGAAGCATAGTTTCCCAGATCAGAGTGACTTGGGGTGAGTCACAAGTGAGTGTTGAGGGCTTGTTGGCCCTTGACCAAGTTTTGTAGAACTTTGGTTGTGTTTGACCATTTTTGGGACTTCGATAGGTGGGTCAAAGACAGATCACCCACGCGAAGCAGAGAACATGAGATCTCGCCCCCTTTTTGTGGGATTTTTGGGTTCAGGGAATATGTAATGGGTATGGGATGTCAGCCCATGGGTTTACCCATGCTTAGGCCCCATTTGTAAATGTATAAATAAGTATCTAGGAATTGTAAGAAGTATTAGATCTAAGTTGGCTTTGTGCAATATATGCAAAGGTTGCTAAGTGTGATTAGTTGTGAAGGCTTCGTGCATACTATGTGTTGAGAACTTGCAGAGTTAAGTGCAAGTGATTATAAGAAGGCTCTATGTTATGCCAAACTTGGGGAAGGAGGATCTGGTGAAGTGCGTGCAGATATCATGTCTTATGCAGAGTGGGTTTAGAGGCTTTGTGCATGTAAGAAGATTAAAAGAAGATAAATAAAGAAGACGACGAATTGGTGCATCTATCCCCACATTGGGGGTGAACCACGTATATCATGTGTTGTGATTGCTTTGTGTTATTGATGTGATTTATGCTTAGTGTTGAATCTTTATGTATGTTAGATGCATCTAATGTAGTAGCTTAGTGATTAATAACATGAATGAACGATGGATGTGTTTTATGCTATGTGCTAAATGGTTAGATATATTTAGATCTTGATGAATACTGCATTGTTTTGTAATTAGGGTTTTTACCTGCGATGTGAATAAGGGTCAAAGACTAATGAATGTTAATTTCTAAGTGCTATGTTAAGTATTGTGATCATAGATCTATGTCCCATCTAGGTTGTAGACACTTGATTCCTACAACCCCCCTGCCTCTACCTCGGGTGAGAATTCATCTGCTTCACAGGTGTTTTCGAAAGGGATAGTAGTTAGGGTTTTTTTGGTGGGTTGTTGAAGCATTGAACCCTAGGTATACTCCTATGCCAACAAGGATGGATTGAAAATTATATCTCGGTGAGTGACCAAGAGACCCAAATGGGTTCGTGGCAATAGGTTGAGCATTCACTATAGGACGGGCAACAGTGATGATAGGTGTCACCGGCACTACAACCATTGTGGTTGTAGAAATCGAAGGGGTTCCATTAACTATAGTAGGTGTGGGAGTCGAGGGGCTTGCAGTATTTTGATGACTCAGTTCAGTACTCATCCTTGTAGAATCACAAGTCTGGAAAGTGGAGGTGTGTGTACCACATCTAATAACTCTACGCCTTTTAGAAGGAAAAGACTCGAAATCCGGTGGTAACTGTAACAAGCGGAGAGACCAGAGGGGAAGTTGGTCTAACTCCACGATGACTTAAGACTCAATATATAAAAACAAATCCTAAGGAAAACTAGTAATCAAAGTGCACACAAAAAATAATCAAATGGCCAATATGCACACAAACAGAATAAAGTGGTTGAAAGGGGCCTCCCTCCCTAAATTAGGTATGCCTCACCCAAGAGGGGCCTGAGACTCCCTGCTAAATATTGGAAGTAATAGAATCATTTATAAGGGCCCTCGTGGGCTTAACAACCAGTCAGTCAGATCCCCCCAGAGAGGTAATCCTCCATAAATTTTGTGTGTTGTCCGACCCTTATCTGACCCAGGGTACCTACAGGATAACCCCTGCAAGTAACCTATGTGGCACCTAAGTCAAGCAACTAAGCAACCACTATATAACCGATGCACAGGAAAGCAATAGTAAGTTAGTTCCATCGTATGGGCAGGGTAGAAAAGCTTGAAAGCTTGAAAGTGTCGCCTCTCACGGAAGTAAGGGCACTATCAAGATCCCCAGATATGAATAGATCCCCAGAAATATCTCTGACGCTAAGAAGGTATCAGGTGGATATCCCTTCAATTGACCTTGCACGACCTCGTGATTAGCTTTGGTGTAAGCAGAGCCTCCTGATATTATTGATTATACAATGGATTTCTCCACTCCCTTAGTCAGACACATATGTTGATTTAATAGCCTTGGAGAAGTTTACTCACAAAATCTTATTCCAAGGCACTAAATCCTAAGCTAGTTTGTGCAACCTAGAAAATAAAATTGTTACTCATCAATTTTAAATTATAACATTAATTTTAATGGTAGTTCTTACTCAAAAGGTGAGGTCGTGAAACTAGTGTTGTTATGACTCAGCAAGTAAAGTAAATGAATATGAAACAATGCAAAGTCCTAACTTCAATTTCCAATGAGTGATATGCTTTCTAAAAATGAAATTTTCAATTCAATTTTGCAATTTTGAATAAAAATGCAATCTTTCTTTACATGCACTAAGATAAATGACAAAGACTCAAAAGATCAAAATGCCAATCAATGTAAAATGCCTAATATTTTTGTATTTTCAATATAAGAAAAATGAAAATTCATGGACTGAACAACAGCTTGATATATAAAGACTTTATTGTGTATAGAAAGAGACAACTCAAGTAGGATACCAAGGAGAAAAACACCCATCCCAATGTATAAGGACAATCAAAATGAAAAGATGATGAGAAAGGCACCACCCAAAAATTCAACCAAAGACAGGTTTCGTGTCATCCCACAGACACTTAACAGTCACTACAGAGACCCAAGAAGACTCAGCAATCATCAAAACCTACCCAACAACCACCAAACCCAACAAACAAGCAAAAGAGGTTGATGTACGCAACTATTCAAGGGAAAATCACGTATGTACATAGCTTACAGAAGGAAATCATGCATATATACACAACTATCAAGAAAAAACCCACGTATATGTGTCAAAAACACAGCTACGCTAAGGAGAAGGCTGAAAGACTCGGACCCAGAGTGAACAGAGGCTATCAAATAATGATACGACAATAAACGCAATATGTACGAGAGCAATCTAAGGAGAAAAACACTCCAAACCCCGAAAAAATAAGATTCAATCCTCAGTATGGTCACCAATTTTGTTATGAGGAAAATCTATCTATGGCTAGGGGCAAACCACAACAAAAGGAAATGACTACAGAAATCAACTCTATTCTCAAGTATGCTATATAAACAAATATGCTATCAAGACAAGATAAAAGGCCTACCTCGTCTAGTCATTTCAATGAAGTCCACCATTGAGCACTTGACCCAAAGAAATATACGTGCAACTAGTCCTCAACAACCAAGAAAAGCAAACATATGGTGATAATATATTATGTTAGCACATTCAATAGCATAATCCATTAACATTCATAACAAATACGCCCATGGAATAACAATTCAAATATTTGCAAGATATAAATTGGACAAGAAAAGAGTATTTATATTAAGATATGATCAGCATAAGTGAATAAGTTACAGACTTCTGTGTCAGCACAGTTCAGAACCAAGAAACTAAGTTCCTTCCAGCTGGGCCTCCACCACTTCAATCCTCCACCAAAGGCAAGCTCATGTAAGAGATAAAATGGAGTTCTCACTCAATAAGGGAAGAGATTGGGGGTTGAACATTGTGTTTAGACTTAAAGGACAAAGGGATGCAGACTCAATGTGAAGTGAATAATTCCTCCAGAGTAACTTTTCTCTCAAAGTTGAATTGTTTCTTCTCTTTTCCATAGCTTGGAATTGGCCCATTTATAGCCTTCAATTGGAACTAAAGGACCAAGTCGAAACATTTCCAGTATATGGAAGGCCAAGGATCATTGATCTCCTATCGTGACATGGAAACCCAACACTATTTTCCAATTTTGGGCACATTTCCTGATGTACGCGGGCTGTAGTGGTTCAACCTATGTATATGCATGTTGTATAGTAGGCAAGGTGTGTATATGTGGAAAAAAATGTATTTTTAGCTCTGGGATTTGCAAAAATGGATGACAAGTCTACATAGGTAAATGGAAAAAGGCCTTCTGGGAAAGATTGCATGGGGTGAGGAAAATATTTCTATAACAGCTGCCATGACCATCGATACCACCATTACTGACAAGCCAAGACAATCCAATCATTCCCTCGGGACTAGCCTAGGTCAACCCCAACGAACCAAGTTTTGAAAGGTCTTACAAGTTTTATTTGGAAGTTTCACCGTCAGCGTAGAAGAAGTAAACTTCATGTTAACTCCTCTGATCATATCGAAGGAGTTCATATTAACTCCTCTGATATGATCGAAGGAGTTCCCTTGAAATTCTTCAATTCTCCTTTACAGTTCGTATCGAAGAATTTGAACTCAACTTCTCTAGTGTGTTGTCGGAGCACTTAACATTAAATCCTCTGATTTGTTGGAGTTGGCACCAACTCTATCGATAACACACCGAATCCTTTTCGACAAACTTTCCCCAATACTTTCGAAGGCTTTGGCGCGAACTCCCTCGATTCATATTGGAGCACTTCACACTAACTTTTCCAATGCACATCGGAACACTTGATAACAACTTCTTTGATTTACATCGGAGGAGTTAACTTCAAAACCTCTGATTTCTCCTTTTGAGCACAATTTTCACTCTTTCCTCCTCAAACTTTGACCAGGTTGTTTAACATGCCTTCCATCATCTTATCATCGTCAGATGAGGACCCTCTAACCATTAATAGTTCAAGTGAATCTTGTGGTATTTCAAAATTCTCAACCTACATTCAACTTCATATTATTTGTGTCTTTAATATCTGCACTAAGCCCACTTTTTAATTGCAAGTCCAAACATGTCCCCATGGAAGAAGATAGCAAGTAAGTCACTTGGGACCGAGGCCTCTGGTAGTGGCCATCATATTGAAGGTGGACCATAAGTGATCAAAGCCACATACGATGACAAATTTGGACTCCTGGAAAATGATGGAGAAATCCTAAAGTGGGGAGAGGTGTATCACATGTTTAAGAAGTATAATTTCTCCATTGATGTCAAATATGAGGATGAGCTTAAAATATTCAAAAACATCATAAATTATGGCATATTCAAAGTGGCATCTTACCCATCTGTATTCCATTGTGCAGATTCCATCACTTGGATCCTGAAAAACATAGATGTGAACAGTAGATACGTCTGTAACCCTAGAAAATATCCCATAGCCTTGTTCATGCCATTGTTTCTAGTGAAATTCTATCACATTATGAAAGGAACTAAGAAGTTGGACAACAAACTCCTTAGTGAATTTGAATACACTCCCAAATATATGTTTCCTAAATGGTACAAGGTTTACAAACAGTTCAAGTACAGGCCCAAGGGAGGGTACCCCACAAGCTCTTTGAGAAGGCTTTATCGATATTGGGTAGCTATGTTATGTCAGTTATATGGAGAACCAAATGCATCCCATTTTCTCTATCATATATTCCTTTGATATACAACTGCGCAGACGAGGGAGTATCATTCAATTGGGATTATATCTTATCATAAAATATAACAATGGCCATCCCTGCAGTCAAAGGAGCTCAGCCTCAAACATTCTCGATCTTTCACATGTCCTCATACATCTTGGACATTATGTGTGTGGCACATCAATACCCAATAATGTGATGTAAATGGAAGCCCTCAGACTCGTCCATCCATGTATAATGAAAATTTCTCTGGGAGCACAAGTATTGGACAAAGTACCAAAAGATATGTGAACATTTTCTAGTTCCCTTGTATGATTTCATATTCTGCACCACATCCACATGCATGACTGAGAAGGAAATAACAGTCATAATAAGGATTGGAAACCGGTACTTCATGGAACAGGGAACCTACATAAGGGTATGTGGTGCAATGAAGCCCCCTCATATGCTCCATCAATTTTTGCCTAATAAGATTGTGCTCCAAGATTTTGCATACCAGACTATAATACATGGGGGGAGAATGTTGTATCGATTCAAAATGGAAATATGGCCACCACTATTGTTATACGTTGGGAACTACTTCTTTGAAAATACCAAGAAGGCTCAAGTAGAGCTAAACACAATGTTATCTTATCACTTCAGAAAAGAACGGCTTTGAAGGCACGATCCCAATAATTTTGTGACCACTTCAACAAAATTGGTCTACCCTCAAAATACATGAAGGATATCTGGGAAGAGGAGGAAGTACATAAAAATGCTTGAACCTATGATGACATAATATTTCAATGACGTGGCCAACCCAAAGGAAGAATTGCAAATGAAGAAAGAGCTAAAGAAGAAGATCAAAAGAAAGCAAAAGAGGAGGTGGTTGAAGAATCAACCCCCACCTTTACCTTAGCACACTTAGGATCGACAGGAGAAGAAAAGGAAGCACCAAGTGACAAGAAAAGAAGAGATAAAGAGAAAGTCTACAAGAATAAAAATTATGCTGCCAAGAAAAAATGAAAGATTGAGGCAAGGAAAGCCAAATACAAAGCCGAGGTAGAAGAAAAATCTGCAACAGAAAGGGAAACCAAACAAAGAGAAGAAGTAGCCAAGGAAGCAATGAAAAGAGCAGCCAAAGAAGCATCCCACAAAGAAGTAGAAGTAGAAAAATAGCAGAAGGGTGCAAAGAATAGAAGTAAGTACACTCACCCAATGCATACAAATCCCCCAAATATATCAATTGTTGGCATCGGCATGGATACATCAGTTAGCAGGTTAGGACTGGGACATTGGACACTGTTCCAACCAAGTGAAGTACTCAATTTGAGAAGCTTCACTTATGATAGAAATATCGGTAGGATTGTGCAAGAACAGTTGAAGAAAGTACCAACAACTAAAGGAATTCCAATCTCAATTGTCATGCACATTCCCATGATGGGATATGTAAGAACAAACCCAATAACCAATGCTACCATTGGTATTTCCTTTATGAGTGATAACAAAGACATCATCAAGAGAAAGAAGAGAAGATCAAGAAACTTGAAAGCAAGCTTCGACAGGTAAAAGTCGACGAAAACAGCATACGCAACTTCAAAGAAAGTGTTGAGAAAATGATAAAATATCTGGAAGAGGCCCTTATAGACTTGTATGCACAACTACATATCTTCCAGCATGCAACAGCTACAATCAAGGCTCAGCATAGTCAAGTGAAATCAAATCTCACGGTTCAACACGATCCAGGAAAGGATAAGCTAACTTCACCAATGGATCGTATAAAATCCTAATGCACTAGTTGAAATTTATCGTCCATCTAAAATGGAAAGAAGAACTGATATCCACTCACTACACATTTTTCAGCAAGCTGAGCAAAGAGCTAACAAAGAGACCACTAAGTCAATGGAAATATGTTTGAAATTACACAAGGCTGCTCAATAACTAATTAGAGGATGTCGAATTCCCCCACTAGATGATATTCGTTCAACTTCACTGATTAAACTTCATCTGGTGCCACTCACTTCCTCCGAAGGAATTTTCTCCATCACAAAATTTATTTGCAACTCCTCCGATGGAATCGGAGGAGTTGGCTCCAACTCTTCCAATTCACATCGGAGGAGTTTCCTCCATTTGCTTCGATGAAAGCGGCATACTTCACAAAAATTTCTTTGATGTACATCAGAGGAATTCCCACGAAGTTCACCGATCATAAATTCCAACCACCCACATTCAATCCTAATTTTCTGAATTTATTTATAACAAATTTCCCCACCTTTCTCATTATCTCGTTGAGCATCCAGAAACAAAGATTCTTCTCTGAAAGTGATAACTCACCAAGACACCTCCAAGAATTTTTCGATCATCCACATGGAAACAGAGGTCAGGTAATCAACCAACCCTACTTTGCAATCTAGGGTTAAGTTTAAAGGAAAAGGCTTGTTTTTCTATTCTAGTTTTACTCTCTAGAATCCCTAACCATCCCTAATATGGTTGCAGATACTCACTTGATAGGCTTGACACTACGACTCTATGTCGCCCTTCACCAAGACCCTCGATTCGATGCAAACCCTAATTTTTCTCCACAAATCCAATGTGGCCATGACCGTCAATACCACCATTACTGACAAGCCAAGACAATCCAAGACTTGCCCCAGGATTGGCCTAGGTAAACCCCAACAAACCAAGTTTTGAAAGGTATTACAAGTTTTATTTGGCACTTTCACCGTCGGCATAGAAGAAGTAAACTTTTTGTTAACTCCTCCAATCATATATAAGGAGTTCGTATTAACTCCTCCGATATGATCGGAGGTGTTCCCGTGAACTTCATTGATTATCCTTTATAGTTCACATCGGAGACTTTGAACTCAACTTCTTAGGTGTGCTATTGGAGAACTTAACATTAACTTCTCTTATTTTCATCAGAGGAGTTGGCACCAAATTTGTTGATAGCACACTGGATCCTTTTCAACCAACTTTCCCCAATACTTTCGAAGGATTTGGTGTGAAATTCCTTGATTCATATCGAAGCCCTTCACACTAACTTGTTTGATGCACATCGGAACACTTTTTATCAACTCCTCTAATTTACATTGGAAGATTTAACTTCAAAACCTTTGATTTCTCCTTTTGAGCACAATTTTCACTCTTTCCTCCTCAAACTTTCACCAGGTTGTTCAACATGCCTTCCATCATCTTATCATCATTAGATGATTACCCTCTACCTAGTGACAGTTCAAGTGAATCTTCTAGTATTTCAAAATTCTCAAGTTGCATTCAACTTCATATTATTTGTGCCTTTAATCTATGAACTAAGCCCAACTTTTTGTTACATATCCAAATATGTCCCCACAGAAGAAGACAAGAAGTAAGGAACTTGGGACCAAGGCCTTTAGTAGTGGCTAGAAAATTGAAGGTGAACCAGAAGTGATCGAAGCCACATACGATGACACGTCTAGACACATGGAAAAGGATGGAGAAACACTAAAGTGGGGTGAGGGGTATCACATGTTCAAGAATTCTAATTTCTCCATTGATGTTGAAGATCAATATGAGCTTAAAATATTGAAAAACATCAGAAAGTCTGGCATATTCAGAGTGGCATCTCACCCAGTTGTATTCCCCTGTTTAAACGCCATCAATTGGATCCTGAAAAACATAGACATGAACTGCAGATATATCTGTAATGCCAAAAAATATCCCATAGCCTCATTCAGACCATAGTATCTGGTAAAATACAATCACATTGTGAAAGGAAATAAGAAGCTGGACATCAAACTCCTCAGTGAATTTGAATACACTTCCAAAGATTTGTTTTCTAAATGCTACAAGATCGATAAACAGTTCAAGTGCAAGCCCAAGGGAGGGTACCCCACAAGTGCTTTGAGAAGGCCTTATCAATATCTGGTAGCTATGTTATGTCAGCTATATGGAGAACCAAATGCATCCCAATTTTCTCTATCATATATGTCTTTGATATATTACTGCACAGATGAGGGAGTATCATTCAATTGGGATGATATCTAATCATAAAATATAAAAGTGGCCATATTTGCAGTCAAAGGAGCTCAACCTAGAACATTCATGAGCTTTCACATGTCCTTGTACCTCTTGGGCATTATGTGTGTGGCCCATCAATACCTGAGAATGGTATGTAAATGGAATCCCTCAGACCCAACCTTATCCATGTACACTACTAAGTCATTTGGGAGCACAAGTATTGGACAGAGTGCCAAAATATATATGAACATTTTCTGCCTCCCTTGTATGATTTAATATTATGCACCATAGCCCCCTGCATGACTGACAAATCAATAGTAGTCATAAGAAGGATTAGAGACTGGTACCTCATGGAACACAACACTTACATAAGAGTATGTGGTGCAATAAATCTCCCTCATTTTCTCCCTTGATTTTGTCCTGATAAGTTTGTGCTCTAGGAGGATGTATACCAGACTATAATACATGGGGTGGGGGGAATGTTGTATTGAGTCAAAAAGGAAATCTGGCCACCACTGTCACTTTATGTTGGGAACTATTTCTTTGAAAATACAAGGCAGGATCAAGCAGAGGTAAACACCTTGTTGTATTATCACTTCAGAGAAGAATGGTTCTGAAGGAACAATCCCAATAATGTCGTGAGATGCCACTTCAACAAAATGGGTCTACCCTCATAATACATGATGGATATCTAGGAAGAGGAGGAAGTACATCAAAATAATCAAACATATGATGACATAATCTTCTGAAGACGTGGCCAACCCAAAGGAATAATTGCAAATGAATAAAGAGATAGAGAAGAAGCTCCAAAGAAAGCAGAAGAGGAGGTGACTAAAGAATCAACCCCCACCTCTACCTCAGCAAACTCGAGATCAATAGGAGAAGAATATGAAGCATCATTTGAAAAGAAAAGAAGAGATAAATAGAAAGTCCACAAGAATAAAAATGATGTTGTCAAGAAAAAATTAAATATTGAGGAAAAGAAAGCCAAAGCCAAAGCCAAGGAAAAAGAAAAAGATGAAGCAAAAAGGGAAACCAAATAAAAAGAATAAGTATCCAAGGAAGTAGGGGAAAGAGTAGACTAAGAAGCAGCCGAAAAAGCAGCAAAATCATAAAAATAGCAGAAGGATGCAGAGAACAGAGGTAATGACACTCACAAAATGGATACAGATCACCCATAGGTATCGACTGTTGGAATTGGCATGGATACATCAGTTAGTGGGTTAGGAATGGGACTATGGACACTGTTCCAACCAAGTAAAGTACTCTCTTTTAGAATATTCACTTATGATATCAAGACCGATAGGATCATGCAAGAACAGTTGAAGAAATTACCAACAACTGAAGGAATTCCAATCTGAGTTGTCATGAACATTCCCATGACAAGAGATTTAAGAACAAACCCAATAGCCACTACTACAATTAGTACTACCTTTATGATTTCTAATGAAGACAACATCTAGAGGCTATGCTAGAAAAATCAAGAGAAATAAGATAATATCAAGGAACTTGAAAGCAAGCTTTGACAGGTAAAAGTCGACGAAAACAGCATACGCAAATTCAAAGCAAGTGTTGAGAAAGTGAGAACAGGTATGGAAGAGGCCCTTATAGACATGTACGCACAACTATATATCTTCTAGCAAGTGGCAGCTACAATCAAGAATCATGATAGTCAAGTGCAATCAAATCTCGCGTGGTTCAACACTATCTGGGAAAGAATAGGATACCTTGACCAATGGATCGAGGAAAATCCTAACATGCAAATTGAACTTTATTGTCCCTCTAAAATGGAAAGAAGAAATGATATCCACTCACTATACCATTGTCAACAATCTGGAAAAAGATCTAACAAAGAGACTACTAAGTCAATAGAAATATGTTCAGTTATCTGTGTGGAGGTTTTTGCAGAATTTGGTTTCATTTACAACTCGTTGGTTAGTTTAGTATGCTCCTAGATAGGATAGATTAGAGTAGATTAGCAGTAGATTATTTTATTTTCAATACATAGTCTTCATCTACATCTTTGCATTGCATATTCACTCATCATCCATCATCATCGGTAAACCAGATAATAACCAGTCAAAACCCCCAAAAAATAGAAATGGTAGTTGGGCCAAATTTTGGATGGGTCTCCTAATCCAAATAGTGCATAGTCTAGTTGGAACTGTGTACCGAGGAGTACCCCTTGTTGTTGTCGGGTGAATTTAGACCCATAAACAAAATTTTCACTAGAAGGAGGGCCATTTTTATGGCTTACATAAACAAATTAGACAACCAAAATCAATCTTTAGGAAATAACTTGAACCCCTCCTTGTTCCCTCATATTGACTTTCAACAGGAAATTACTTACGAAGACTTGAATCCTAATTTCAGAATTTCCTCTGGTAGTCTTGAAACACACTCTGATACTTGGTACCAAGTACCACAAAAAGAGTTCTCTAAAAATCTCTACCTTACACGTGCTTACGCAAAATTAATTGGAAAATTGTCGGCAGTCACTGAGCTTACGAGAAGGAAAGTCACCCGTGTGGAAAAACCTAAGACACACCCTGATATTTGTGTCAACTCCATAGATGATTTTATTGAGATTGTGTTACAGGAATTTATCGTACCCTTGAGCCAAGTCACACGCACCATTATCAAACTTGAGGATAATGTTGAAGGTGAGAACCTAGAAATTATTTTAGAACAGATCATGGGTGAAAATAGAAACTAAAGAGAAATAATCCCACGATGGATTTATTAGGGTGCCTTAAATCTAGCTGGACCATTACATGAAATTCCTAGGAAATCAAACAAAATCCTCCCCAAATTTGATCTAGATAAATCTGGGTCCCCAGAAGACCATTTAAACAACTTCTTCCTAGCTACTCACCTACTCAATTTCCAGCACGAACATGTGCTCTGTAGACTTGTTCCTGACACTTTTTTAGGTAGAGCATCCAGCTAGTATTTCAGAATTCCACCCAGATCTATAACTAGTTGGGATGATTTTGAAAGGGTTTTTATCAGAAAATTCAGGGAAAGGAAAAAAATGGCATCTTTGCACAAGGAATTAGGAGCCATTAAGAATGAAAAAAGAGAGAAGGTAAAATATTTCAATCATAGGTTTATCATTGTCTTAATTAAGTTCCCCAATGATACAACTTCTATGAAGTCTTTAGCCATTGAATATTATATGGCAACATTGAATCCTTTTATAGGAATGTTTTTCAAGCAGGCTAATAAGGACACCTTGGAATTTAATTTTGATGAAGTTGAAATAGTAGAAAGGGAATTATCCTCCTATGATCATCACCCACACTCTGAGGAAACCAAATCAGCTGGAAAGAAACCTTTGTTGTTAACTAAACCACCTGAAAAGGAACCAAAGGATATCAACAATGTGCTTAAGTTAGTTAATAAGTTGTCAAATGAAGTTGTATATCTCAAGAATAATGTTGGTGAAGGATCATTAAATCCTCGAACATTTCGCCCATTTTTTAAGAGACAAGGTAATCCTATGAAACCACTTGAACCCTATCATATGGCTCTACATTTAGACAGCTTCAGCAATGATAATTTTTCCTCTTACCATCAACAAAACCACCTGGAACCATCTTGCCCTCAATGAGTCAACTCCACGACCCTGGTGATAAAATAGTTGTTAGATCAGCATAGTTTGAACGACGAAAACCCTACCCAAGCTCAAACTGACAATAATGAAGAGATTCCTCCAAAATATGTTATGACTTTTTGGGACTGGTATCTAGACTCGGATGATGAACAGATAGAAGAGATCTTTGTGAAAGATACACCAGTGATCAAGGTTGTTCCCTAAAATACTTATAATATATGCAACAAATTTTCAGTTCTTGGCGTTCCTTCTTCTAAGGATGATAAAATCCCCCTCAAGAAAATCACTCCTCCCCCTACTGCCCCAAAACCAAATGACCCAACTCAAGGTAAAGCTAGTGGAAAAACAAGCAAAGTGATCCCAACCAACACAAATAAATCGATTACATCTAGCTCAGCTAGGAATAACACCAAGACTAATGTAGTACCAAACAACGGCAAATCATGTGAGCAAAAATTGAGTCAAAGAGTAAACAACACAAACACACACACCCTAGACTACAATGTGATAAAATACATGAAGAAAATGAAATCCAACATTTCCATGTTTGATATCTATTCATTACCACAGCAACGTGAGCTCTTGAATGATGCTTTCAACCTCGATGATGCTCAGAAAATGATTGTCACTGCTATTGAAAACATCCTTTCGAGAGGTGAGATAAAAGAAATACACAAAGTAGAAATCATAGCATTCATAAATGTAGCAAGCATAGGCGCATACTCAAAGTCATAGGTCCCACCTTTTTCTCCCACCTATGAAATTTTTAATTTCAATGTACATAACTATCTAACAAATTCAGGTGTGTCCTCTAACATTAGGCCTTTTGTTGTCTGCCAAAAAATAAATGTTATTCCACAAATGACAAGAACTATAAATATACATTTAGATAGAACAAATGTTAAAGTAAAAAGCAAACTCAAGGATGTCTTAATTAGACTTTCATCTGATCATAGGGTGCATCAAACTATAGACATCGTTGTTGTGGATATACCAAAAAGTTATAGTTTTTTATTGAGAAGGGATTGGTCATCCAAACTTCAAGGTTACTTTGCTACCAGTTGGTCTCACCTTTTTCTTTTGTATAAGGGTAAGGAAAATTAAATTGGAGTAAATAGCGAAGCTCACATGAAACACATGGTGATGGAATTGGAAGGTAAAAATGAACCTATAAGTTTTGCACATTCTGTCTTGGGTAATTACTTCTTTGAGACTAACTATGGATGTTATGAAGTGAATTCATCTAAAGTACAGTCATATTTACAATCTAAACTCCTTCCATGAACTCATAATAGCACTTGTACTACATTAACTAACCCAAGATTTAGTTCAATTAACAAAACAAAAATTTATGACATGTGGTCTATGCTTGTTGGCACTGGGGAAGACCCAAGGTTCAACGCTACAACAGCGCACCAACAAAACCCTAACTACCAACCCTTTCAGAAACACCTACGAAGCAAATGAAGTCTCACCTGAGGTAGAGGCAGGGGTGGTTGCAAGACTCAGGTGTCTGCAACCTTAGCTGGGACACAGATCTATGATTATGATACTTAATAGAGAACTTAGCATTGTCAGATCCTCAATATGCAATCAATATCTACTTCGTTGATAAAATAGAGCTTCGCAACATTCACACTGATCTAATGTAATTAATCACTTAGAAAAAATAGATGGATCAAATCTAGCAGAAGAAATCACTAAGCACATTCATAGAAGTCAGATCTAACATTCATAGCCCAAAGCATAAGCAGATATTTCTATCTATATCAAAGCATTTAGCAAGAGAAGTTATAAACACATCAAGACAAGCACAAAGTGAAACAACATAGTGTTTACATGATTCACCCCCACCCTGGGGCTACGTCCACCAACTCTTCTTCTTTATTATCTTCAGTCAATTGGTTACAAGCACAGAGCCTCAAAACCTACTTCGCCTAGGATAGCTACACACCTCGCTAGATCCTCCTTCCTTGCGTTACAGCACAAAGCACTCACATCATGTTACAATACCTTGCACCTAGCTCTACAAGTCTTTCACAATATGCACAGAGCATATACACACCATACGTGTACGTAGCACTCAGCTAGCTTGCATACACCACATAGATGCACCACCACTTCTATCTAGCCTAAGAAACTATTTATATATTAGAAAATACACTTAAACATGGGTAAACCCATGGGTCAACATCCCAATCCCGTTACATAATCCCAAAAACCCAAAAAGGACCCAAAAAGGGGCTGAGATCCCGTGATATCCGCTTCCTCTTGCGCTCCTCCTTTGATAAGTTGTCGAAGTCCAACATAGGTCAACATGACCATGAATCTCCCAAAGCTTGGTCAAGGGCCAACATGTGCCCAACACTCACCTGTGATTCATCCCGAGTCACTCTAGTCTGACTAGTTCTGTCTCGAACACCTCGATATTGGCTCGAGCTACTTTGACCTGCTGCTGTGCTACGGACTCTTGCTTGGTGAACTCCTGGATTATTATGTCATTCATTGGACCTTCTAGGCATTGTTTTGCTACATTAACAACCTGCTCTAGCTCTACTCCTTGGCTCTTGACCTCTATGAACAACTGATAGGCCTTATCGTGCACATGTTGGAGCCATTGAGTTACTTCCATAACTTTGTTTTGAATCGTATGGATCTGTTGTTGGACGGTGTGCTACTCTTGAGACCGCTTCATTTTTTATACAGCTAACAGGGCCTTCAGCTACGCTTGTAGTATCTCTGCATGCTACTTTGCTTCCTGGAGCTGTGACTCCAGTGCTTGCAATTTTGGATTCTCAACGAGCTTCTCATACGTTTGGGCACTGTGGTTACTCAGCTACTTGCACTCCCCAGAAAGAGCCTTCAATCTCTCAACTGTGCTCCTGGCAGTTGCTTCCCTTTGGTCTCTTACATCTTGAGGGGTCTCGGGTACTACGTGTAGCTCCAAATATGATATGTGTTATTGTAGTTGTTGGATCACTTCTTCAAGTTGCATTACTTGTTGTGGAATTATCTCTTCAGCCTTTACTTCTACGACTATCACAGAGCGAAGCACTCTGTTGACCATTTCTTTTACTTCGAGTTGCTCCATGAGAAACTGTTCCTTTTCTTTATGCAGTTGGGATTTTTCTTCGTCGAACTTTTCTTGGAGAGCAAGCTTCTCCCATTCTTTAGTACTGTGTTTCTCTACAAGGACTCCTTGTACTTGTGTCAAAGCCTGGGTGGCTTGCGTTGTTTCTTCTTATGCTCGTTGAAGGTGAGCTTTGACTGTATCAGCTATTCGATGGAGTTGAGTTGGCTCATCTCCCAGTTCTGGTGTTCCTAATGGCAAAGGTGTAGTGGAGACTATGAAGCTGGACTGTAGTGCTTGATGTACTCCTTGGAGCTCAATCTCGATTCTATTGTACATCGCTTCTTGCTTAGCCTCTTATTTCTCTACTATCTCTAGAGAAGCATCATTCAAGGCCGTTATAAAGAAATCAAATTCATCTGAGGTGAGGATAGTCTGCATTTTGGCCATAGAAGCTTTCAATTTCTTCTGGGAGGAAGGATTCGGGGGGGAAACCTTCCTTTTCTTTGAGGGGTCCTCCTCATCCCTAGGCGGTGTAACCTCTCCTTTCTTCTATTCAAATTATGCGCCATCTATCTCTCTACCATCATCTCCTTTCTCTAGTGAGATGGAAGCAGTCTTCACAGATGCATTGTCTAAATCCTAAACCTCTTCAGTTTTCTTTGTCCTGCTAGGTCCGGGTGTATCCTGCGCAGTTTTTGGATTGTCTATATCGGATATCTCCACAGGTTCTGTTGGAATGAGGAGGTTCGTCGACCAGTCCTTGGTGATCTTCTCCAAGTCCTCCTCTGTTATCTTGTAGTAGGACTGGAGTTGTTGCTTGTGCTCGTCAGCCTGCACTGTGATATAAATGAAATGGTGGTCTGCACTGAATTTCATCAAAGGCTGGAACCTGTGTAAAGTATTCAAAGTTATGCGAGGCACGGACTGTATGGATACCTTCAACTAGTTGTAGTATGCATGAAATACAGCATTGGACTGCCACTATTTATTCATGTCGCTTGAATACCAAAGTGTGTTGAACTTCTCATCCAATGGTTCAAAGGGATTGATGTCTAGGAAGGTCGCACCTTCCAGCATCTCCCAGGCAATAAAAGTGATCAGGATCAATAGCCAGCTGAATTGAAATTCGTACCCTTGATCATGGGCTTCTCTACAATCAAGTTCTAATTGGTTCACCAGGTACTTCACCCAATTCATTTGTAGGCCCTTCGCGCACTTCCCTGCGAGGTCAACTACAAAACCAGTGACTTGGGTGAGTCGATTCTTTCATACTAACTTTCCTATGATCAATTGACAGGTGAGGTGCACTGCACCACTCTAGATAGAAGCTACCTTGTATCTTTGCATGCCATTCTCGACATTGTCGTAAGTGTCCTTGATCCTTTGTGTGAGAGCGCAGTCCATGGCTTTTCCAGGGTAGAAATCCTGTGGGTCAGGTCCTTGCATACTCAGCTCGATGATCTGATTTATCAACGTCGGGTCCACTGTTATGCGACAGTTTAACCATAGATAACCTCCATGGTAACAAGACAACAACAATTTGACACATGCATTCACCTCCTGGTGTCGTCCGAAGTGTGGAATATTCATAATGTTCAGTAGGGTGGACTACGCAAAGTTATGGGTCCATGACTGAGAGACGATCTTCGAATTATTTTCCTTTTTTCTGGTCAGGTACTTATGCAGGGAGAGCATGTTGTAAACTTTCCATTCGCCAAGGTTGAAGTCGCTAAAATTCAATGTTACAATCTTAGCTTGGTCTGCACGAACTACATGTATCCCCTTCAAGAGGTACACAATGACCAAGGCATACTCAAAATATCTAGGTACACTGTCACGATTTATAGCACCGCTCAAAGGTGGTATATAGGTAGGTAAGATAGTCGGTATCATTTTAGCATTCGCTAAGTCATCCATGTTCTTAGTTCGCTTCTCATCGGATGGTCAGGACGGTCCTACTCTGCGAGCAGTCTATGGTGATGCTTGAATGGTTCTCCTGGATGAAGCTTGGATACCTGCAGACATCGACATGACTCTCTCAGTCATCAATTCGATCAAAACTTCTTCAACATCTTTCTCTATGGTGCTCAATTCATTCAACATACACACTCAGGGTTAACAATCATGGGTTTGGAGAATAACTTAGACATAGTAGTGAGATAGAGAGAAAGAGCTCAACAATCACTGTATAAACTCGGCTTAGTCTATGGGCTCAAATTCTCAATTAGCAAAAGTGTTCTTGGTGCATGGTGCAATGGGATAAATAGGTAACTCGACAATGGTTCACTTGCAAGGGTTATGAACCCTCCATTAACCCTATTCTGTCTATTATGGCGTGATCCAATGGTCTGATGACGAACCATAATTTCCTTTCTGCCCATTCGGAGCGTCGATCAAATGGCTATAATGTCCCCAACGGCTATATTTCTTCACCATAGCGAATTGCCATGTGTCGCTATTCTGATATCTCGGTGAAGATCCAATTTTGTAATTTTTCCATCTACGAAGTTCCCTCTGGAACCTTCTACAACTTTTTGATCTTACCTCTCTTCTTACTAGCCTTCTTTCCAGGGAGCTTCATCTCGGTAGTCCTTTTCCCATTATGATTCTTATCTTCTTTTGACATAGTCATTGCGCATTGTTGAGATTCTTTCCTAGGACTCAGGGTTAATACCTCTTCTTTATCTGGGATAGGTACTTCAATCTTCTATGGATCCTCTATTATTCATGCAACTTTGACATCTAGATATCTAGTGTAAAATAGCTTCGATATTTTCTCCTATTCTTCAATCAAGTGTGTGACCCTTCTAGTCATGAAATCTTTGAACTCTTGTTTCTTCTACTCCAAAACTTATTCTTCTTCCTTTCATCTAGCTTGATTTCTATCAATCCAAGGTTTTCCTAGTAACATGGTAAACGGGGCGCTGTCTTCAATAAATTTAATAATCTCAAAATCTTCTTCTGTCGAAGTTCCATTTGCACTCATAGGTATCTAAGTGTGCCTTCCACATAAGTTTGTCATCTTTCCTCTGAATAACCCTACTCCTCCTAATGAAGGAATCATAGCAGACCTCCCTATATCTTCCCAAGTTCTCTATGTCATGATATTCACCTGTGTCTCTTCATCCAGAACACAGTCAATGTTGAAGTCTCCTATTCTTACTTCAAGGCATTCTTTTTCTTTGAAGATCTCTGATAAGCTGACATGTCAATGGTCATTCAAGGTTTCCTTCATCTGTAGTAATACTTTCTCTGATTCTTTCTGGGATTTTTCTATAGTCTTTGGATCTACCTTAGGGTTTTCCTTATTCATATTCATTCTTTCAACTTTAGCAATCATTCTAGGGAAATCCAACACTTCATGGTCCACAGATTTGCAACAAATATAGCTAGGTCTTCTTCCAGAGCATTCCTTATTAAGATGTCCTAGTCTTTTGTAGTTGTAACAGAGGGTTAATTCTCTTTCTTTTAAATGATCCATAGCTTCTCCTATACGGTGCGCTAGGAGCATAAGAGATAACCTGAAACAAATTCTTTCTAGGATCATGCATCCATTTGTTAGTCCAAACATTCTTTCTATGCATAGGTATAACATATCTTTCACTATTCTTGTTAGATCTATTAATATCAAATCTTCCTTCATCTATCAATACCCTATTTTTCGAACTAGGATGGACTCTATTAAACATACCTAGATCCATAGTGTAGAAACAAACATTTCCACTTATATTACTTCTATAGAGCACAAAGCTTCTAGATCTAAAGCTTTTCACTATTCTTACCTTTATCAGAGCACAGAGCTTGCAGATCTTACCTCTTTTAATCAGAAATTCTCACTTTTACCTTTCTTAGAGCACAAAGCTTTTATATCTTGCTTCTCTCCTTCAAATATGAATTCTTTTCTTCAGATCGGGCTTCTTTATTTTAGCACAGATCTTTATAAATCAAGTAGAATACTGCACACTAGAGCGACAGATCTATGCACAGAGCTTTCACAACTTCAAGACAAATCTTTGCACAAAGCTTCTTCTTTCTCAGTTCCCAGTGTTACACATTATTTTCATCATCCCTATGACCATTAATGATGTAAACCTATATGTTTCCTTCAGAGGGGTCAGTGGCTTGAGTTCCTGAAGAAAGAAGAGAGAAGAACTTTTCCTTAGAAAAGAAGTTGTATTCTCCTTTGTAAAAACCCTATTAAAGAGGAAGTTCGCAGGTTGCTATATAGGCAAGGTGCGAGAATGCTTGATTCTCGCAGGTTGCACCATAGCTGGGTTGCGAGAGGTTCATAGGTTGCTCTATAGGCAGGGTGCGAGAATGCTTACATGTGGGAAAAATGAGTGTTTTCTCGAATCTTCTAGAAAGAGAAACTTCCATGGTGAGGTGTCATCCGAATGGTTTAGATCTTACTCACTTTCATGATTTAGTGGGATCATCCCAACCTCCTCACCTTATCCTCTGCAACTTATAAAAGGAGAGGAGCTCTCATGGAGAAAGTTAGCTTTTGGAGCTTGGATTGGGATAAGTTGGATTTGGCTTGGAATTATAAGCTTGGTTAGAGTGGTTTTGAGTTTTTCCCTTTGTCAAGATAGATTGTGAATATTATCAGATCTGTGCTCTCAGAATTCTTGGACTGAAAGTGTGTGGGGAATGAAGGACAGTTGGAAGGGACCTTACGACATCAAGGCCATGGTTGTAATCTCTCTTTCACATTTAATATGATACAGTAATATGATTCTTTCCTATAAATCTTGTTGTGTTTTATTGTATGATTCCTTTATCACATACATAGGTTTATATCGAGTTTATTCTATTACTATCACTTTGGTTGGTTGCGTTCTTTTGCAGGTTCATCATTGTATGAGCGTTGGAATGGATCTAGGATGGCGATAGTGAGAGGAAGTGGTGTTTAAACAGTATGTCACCCATCCCTCTCTAGTTAGTAAATTCAATATCTAAAACTTAAGGAAAGTGTCATGTTCTGGTGTGTTTTGTTCTAGATATAGGTGGATCTAAGGAGATCTATTAGTGTCCGCACCTACCGATTTGTCCAATAAAAAAATTGGCGACTCCACTGGGAACGGATTGTTTCCTAGGTAGTCTAGTTTCCCTTGCTTCGATTGCCTGTTTTCTGGTTTCTGAGTCTGTGGGACATCCATCCAGGCTCTTTGGATCTAGAAGTTCACTTAGATTCGTTGTCCTTTTTCAAAATTTTCTTTGATTACAGACATTCTCGCACTGTACCTCTCTATGGCCTGCGAGAACCATTGATGTTCGCACTTTGTTGTTAGATCCAGTGTGAACTTCTCACACCCTACCACTATCTAGCCTATGAGAATACCTAATTCTTGCACCCTACCAGTGTCTAGCCTGCAAGAATACCTAATTCTCGCACTGTACTCTACTGCTAGGCTATGAACTTGTTTGTAAACTTTTTTGGATTGGGTCTTGTCATCTTTTGATGTCCAGTTTTTCTTTGATCAGTTGGATTGAACTTTTGGAGCCTATATTGATCTGTTTATAGTCTGCTTGACATTCTTTGAGTTTCTTCTAGCCATCTTTGCTTTGTTTAGTTTTGAAGGATTAGTCTCTTGCTTTGAGTGTCTTTCAATTACAAAGCGTGTGTTTTCTTTAGAATTGTTTAGGGAAAGATTAGATTTCTTCTGAATAGTTCGCTTTAAAAGAAAACTTTTAGTTTGGGTTTCTTTGTTTTAAGAAAGTTCATTATTGCTTTTAGTGAAATTTTTGAAACAAAAAGATTTGATTTCTTCCTTTATATTAGATTGGGGGCATCCTTGCATTTGAAGTAGCGGAATTGCATGATTCTTGGCATTTTTTGATCTTAAATTGTGAAAAAATTTCCCCCTCATGGCCGAGGGGAGCCATGAATCGTGCATTGGTGTACAGTACCTTTTTCTCATTTCTTGAGAATCTTGATATTGATGAGTTTTAAGATTTTGGGACATTGTGCATCTGGGAATGATAAATGTTTTCTCCTTCTCTTAGCATAGCTTTCATCGAAATGAAAAAATTGCATCTTCATCTCTTTGCATAACTTTCAAGTCGGTCGAAACACCATATTGTCCACGCCATTTTCCTTTTGAGTAACAACAGCCATAAAATAAAGCGCTTATAAAAATTGATTAGACATTTTTATCTTTTTTGGTAGCAAACTTACATTAGATTAGTTGTAGGGATTGGAATAGGTGTGAAAGATAACTTTCCAAAGTTGAAAACAAACATAGACTCTTGAGTTAGGGAGCAGTTAAATCCACTTATTACATTTTGTCTCGGGAAGCCCTTCTAACACAAGGGTCAATCACGAGGTCACATTGAGACTAGCATAGTTACTCACCCTACTTTGTTGGTCTTGGTGTAGAGATTACGTGTATTATGGGGGTCGCTTGAGAGGTATACCCACAATGATGAGTGGAAGCCTTTCAAGTTGATTTCGGGCTAGATACTCTGCCCTTGCACATGGATCAAACTGTCGACTGTTTCCCCAGGAATCACTATAGTGATTGGTAACCTTAGTGGCCTATCTCTCTAGGTTCTTTACACGAGGTGACTGTGGAGGGGCAAGTCTTCACGGTACCTGGAATCGACGTTGGCAAAAATCACTCGGGCTCCTTGGAGGGTATACCCAGGATTATGTGTGGGAGCTTGCACCAAGGTGTAAGTCTGTTAAGCAGGTCTTCAACGTAACTTTTCCACCCGCTCTATCTCAACCCCTTCTTACATTGTTCCCACGACATTGGATTTCATCACCAACTAGTGTGCTCATTGTAAGAAGGTTTTGTTTGTTTGCTTGCTTCCTAGATTTTTAGCGTGTGCTGTTTGTTTTCCCTAGCAGACTCTAGGTTGGATTTATTTAATGGCGTCAGTTCCTGGAATGACCAATGAAGGAACCCCTGCTCCAGGGGAACCTTTTTTTTTTCTTTCTTATGGAAACATTGGTCCTCCTCACATCACTAATTTGAGCCTTCCAGGTCTCACGATTGGATTACTGGTATGGTTGTTTTCCACTCAGGTAATCCTGAATGCAGTTAGTGCTTCAATCACAAGCACTTCCCCCCAAGAACATCAACCTCATGTTGATCCTTCACCTTCTTCACCAGTAAGGTCTTCTTCGTCTTCTTCGCTTGCAAGGTCACCTTCCATTTCATCTTCTTCATCGAGTGAAAGTTCTGAAGCTAGTAACCCGGTGAATAAGAAGAAGAAGAAAAGAAAGAAGAAGAAGAATAAAATTAAGCAAGGATCCAAACTTCCAACCACTGTCAAACATGTTGGAAAACAACCAGTTACTGTTAATTGTGTTGGGAGTGTTGACGATGTCAAGATCACCCAAACCACTCGTAAGCCCAAGTACCCTTGCAGACTTTGTAAGGGTAGCCATCTTCTTAAGGATTGCCCTGGTTTATCCAAGGTTATAGAAGCATGGTCTACACACCCTCACCAACCCATGTCGTTAGCCTCTGAACAACATACTGACGACCCCCCATAAACAAGTCATGATACGGTTGGGAAGAAGAAAAGTAGAGTCAAGTTCCCATGTATGTTATGCAAAGGGAGTCATCTCACTCACCTTTGTTCTCATATGGATGAAGCCTTGAAATTACTAGAAGACATGACTGTTTCACAGCCTCAACTTCCAGTTGCTTACCATAAACTTTCTCTCAACCCTTCAATAGTTGATGGAATGATCACTCTAGTCCCTTCATCGGTCAATTTGGTTGATCATGTCGTCAATCTGGTCATGTCCTTAGTTGAACCAGTTGACAAAGTGGTTGATCCGATACCATCCTCAGTCAATCCCATTCTCTCCCTGGAGAATGAAACTCAAGTGGTCGATCTGATATCTCCATCGGTCAATCCTGCTCTCCCGCTAGAGAGTAAACCTGATACTACCCACATTTTTCTCTTTGATACAGAATCTACCATGCCGAGGGCTATTCCTCCTTCTCCCGTGGAACCCCCTCCAAGTTATGAGGCCATCCATTTTGATTGGGGTGTGCTAACTGGACCTCGTCTTCCCTCTCACATTCCTTTCCAGATTATAGTGTAGGTTTGTGGTCGGGATGTTCCTCAAATGTTGATAGATGAAGGTTCGTCATTTAGTATTTTGTCCTCTATTTCTTGGCAAGCTTTGGGTTATCCTCCACTTGCACCAGTTACGCAGAATCTGTTAGCTTTTAACAGAAGAACTAGTCAACCTTTAGGGACCCTTCCTCAGTTTCCTGTAACTTTGGGAGGGAAAATGTCTTTATTGACGTCATGGTAGTCCAAGACCCCTTGGATTTTGCTTTACTCCTTGGGCGAGATTATGTCTATGCCATGAAAGTTATAGTGTCTACTATTTTTCGTGTGATATCTTTCCCTCACAATGGATGAGTTGTGACTATTGATCAACTTTCATTCATTGACCCTGCTTGGCTTGCCTCCTTGAATGGTTCTTATATGCAGATGGTATCGCCCCTACCACAGGTCAATTATGTGGCGTTGTCACCCATGGATTCAACTTCTAATGACTTAGATCCAGTAGTTGACATGGTGATCTCTTCAATATGGTTGTTAGAGTCTGATCTCTTTACTCCTGTCGTGACCCTCGACATGGTGTCCTTCCAGAGTGTGTTTCTTCCTTCTAGTGCAAACCTCTTGGAATCCATGACCGAGTTTTGTCCCTTGAAATGGTGCCATTCCGGAGCATTGTCCTCTTGGAATCCATGATCAATGAGAGAACTTCCAAGGATAGTTTTTGCATCTCTAAGGCAACCTCGTTAAAAAATGAAACAAAGGTCTATGAGCATAGTTTTCTAATTTCAAGCTCGTTAGAAAATGAAACCACTTACGAGGATAGTTTTTTTGTCTCTATGGAAACCTTGTTAAAAAATGAAACAAAGGTTATGAGCATAATTCTTGTTTCTATGTCAAGCTCATTAAAAAATGAAATAGTTTTACCCCTCTCTGTTTGAGTCAAGTCCTTCATCTAGTATTTGAAGCTTCATTTCCTCCGCCTTTGTCATTGGATGAAACGAAGCTTGGGGGGCAATAATTTCAGCCTTTGGACTTCATGCTGAAGTAGAGCCACTAGTTTCTTAAGCTGGGGGCTAAGTACCAATAATGTGAATTCATGGATAATGTGTTGGGAAGTCCAAGCATAGTTTCCTATGGTTCAAGCTTGTGTAAAAATGAAACCACTTACCTCAAGCATAGTTTCTTCTAGTTCAAACTTGTGTAAAAATGAAACTAGGTCCAAGCATAGTTTTGTTTAGTTTTTAAGCTTGTGTAAAAATAAAATCTATCCCAAGCATAGTTTTGTTTTTTGTTAAAGCTTGAGTAAAAATGAAAACAATCCTGAGCTTAGTCTTTGTTCTTTATCATGCTTGTAAATACATGAGAATAAGTTATCGAGCTTAGTCTTTGTTCTTTCTCATGCTCGTAAATCAATGAGAATGTAACCGAGTATACTTTTATCACTTTTTTGGACTCATAAAGGTTATATGAAAAAGGAACCCACTAGAGTTCCCTTTAAGCTCTTTTCAGACTCTCTAAACATGAAAAGATTGTCGAGCGACCTTGTTCTCTTCACGCTTGTTAAAGTATTTGAAGGAAATGTCTGTTGAGCGATAGTTTATCTCTTTTTCGATCTCATCAGACTACTTTACGAAAAAAGAACTGAGAGAGTTCTCTTTAAGTGTTTTTCAGACTCTCTAAACATGAAAAACCCCTGAGTTTTCTTTCTTTGGACTTGTTAAACAAACATCGAAAGGCCCAGGTGGGACCAAAACACTCCTTCCTAGGGTTCGTTAAACATACTCCGAGGGACTCATCCGAAGGATGAGCTTAAATTGACAAGCATATGTTATCCTCCTCAAGCTTGTGTAAAAATAAAGAGGTACTTGCCAGAAATGGTGGGGAAAAATTTGGGAAAGAATTGTGTCTAAACCTGTATTCCATGGAAGAGTCACTTTTGAACATGACACCCTTTCACTCGCCTTGTGTCTAGGTTGGAAAGTCCACTTGTCTCCTGATCATACTCCTATAAGATTACAAATTGGTATGTGATCCTTGTTGTTGAGTCAGTATTTCCAATACAGATGTCGTGTCGTCAATATGTTCAAAGAGAAATTCAACCCGGAAATCCCTCTATTGTGTCGGCCATCCCTGAGTCAGTCCTAAATTACTGGTTACTCTGATCTACATCAAATCTTGTTACTCATTTCATGTCATTGATGGGGGATACATTAAGGCCCTCCTGTGACGAGTCTTTTCCTGTCAACTTCAACTCATTTTCAAAGAATTAGGCTTAGAAACCAATTGGTACCTTGGAGCTTGCATGCCTCAATGGCAGGTTTCCTCACTTTCGACAGTGGGTTTTCATTATTGACCTCTGATCTGGAGATTCTACCAAGTGTTCAACTTCAGCTCATTAATTCACATTCGTTGGATTGTACTAGTGTACCTTGGGATTCATTGACATTAATGGTGATTTCCCTTGCACTTGTTAACGGTATACACTAATGACCGGTAATCAAGTGGTTTCTACCATGTTCGACTTCGACACATGTATTCACATGGTTAGATTCGTACTATAGAGTGGTGGAGATGAAGACCCTGAATCTTTTCTCACGGATTCAGGTTACGTTGGAGTATATTCAGTGTACTATTACATAGATCCACATCGTATGTCTGGTGGCTATGTTCAAATTTGAGTCCTTAACACATAGATCCATGGTGTATTTTTGGTGGTTATGTTCAGATTTGATTCATATCGCCATGGATCCACAATGTATGTTTGGTGGCCATGACCTATCTTACTTGACATGGATCTTCGCATGTCGGCATTTATGCTTTGAGTCATTTGTATTCTGAGTATGGGAATGCCTACCTCAGTGATGATATATTATTGTACTGTATTTCCTTGTTTGTTGGCAGGTTTCTGACCAACTGTTCCTTGTTCCCTACACACACACGAAAAAGTATTTCAGCTATCACTCTATTCTAACTTTATACTTTGGGGGGATCTCTGTTACACATTATTTTCGTCATCCCTATGACCGTTAATGATGTAAACCTATATGTTTCCTTCAGAGGGGCCAGTGTCTTGAGTTCCTGAAGAAAGAAGAGAGAAGAACTTTTCCTGAGAAAAGAAGCTGCATTCTCCTTTGTAAAAAACCTACTAAAGAGGAATTTCACAGGTTTCTATATAGGCAGGGTGTGAGAATTCTTGATTCTCGTAGGTTGCACCATAGCTGGGTTGCGAGAGGTTCACAGGTTGCTCTATAGGCGGGGTGCGAGAATGCTTACATGTGGGAAAAACGAGTGTTTTCTCAAATCTTCTAGAAAGAGAAACTTCCATGGTGAGGTGTCATCAAAATGGTTTGGATCTTAATCACTTTCATGATTTAGTGGGATCATCCCAAACTCCTCACCTTATCCTCTTCAACTTATAAAAGGAGAGGATCTCTCATGGAGAAAGTTAGCTTCTGGAGCTTGGATTGGGCTAAGTTGGATTTGGATTGGAATTATAAGCTTGGTTAGAGTGGTTTTGAGTTTTTCCCTTTGTCAAGATAGATTGTGAATATTATCAGATCTGTTCTCTCAGGATTTTTGGAGTGAAAGTGTGTGGGGAATGAAGGACAATTGGAAGGGACCTTACGACATCAAGGCCATGGTTGTAATCTCTCTTTCACATTTAATATGATACAGTAATATGATTCTTTCCTATAAAGCTTGTTGTGTTTTATTGTAAGATTCCTTGATCACATACATAGGTTTATATTGAGTTTATGCTATTACTATCACTTTGGTTGGTTGCATTCTTTTGCAGGTTCATCATTGTATGAGCATTGGAACGAAGCTAGGATGGCGATAGCGAGAGGAAGTGGCATTTAAACAGTGTGTCACCCATCCCTCTCTTGTTAGTAAATTCAATATCTAAAACTTAAGGAAAGCGTCATGTTCTGGTGTGTTTTGTTCTAGATCTAGGTGGATATAGGGAGATCTATTAGTGTCTGCACCTACCGATCTGTCCAATAACACCCAGCAATCACAGTTTCAGTCTCGGTAACAGAACCTTTTGTTGGCACAAGGGCAGACCCAGGGTTCAACACTACAACAGTGCACCAACAAAACCCTAACTACGGACCCTTTTGGCAACACCTGTGAAGCAGATGAAGTCTCACCCGAGGTAGAGGCAGGGGTGGTTGCAAGACTCAGGTGTCTGCAACCTTAGCTGGGACATAGATCTGTGATTATGATACTTAATAGAGCACTTAGCACCGTTAGATCCTCAATATTCAATCAATATCAACTTCACTGATAAAACAGAGCTTTGCAGAATTCACACTGATCTAATGTAATTAATCAATTAGCACAAATAGATGGATCAGATCTAGCAGAAGCAAGCACTAAGAACATTCATAGAAGTCAGATCTAACATTCATATCCCAAAGCATAAGCAGATATTTATATCTATATCAAAGCACTTAGCAAGAGAAGTTATAAACACATCAAGAAAAGCACAAAGTGGAAAAACACAGTGTTTACGTGGTTCACCCCCACCCTGGGGCTACGTCCACCAACTCTTCTTCTTTATTGAATTTAGTCAATTGGTTACAAGGACAGAGCCTCAAAACCATACTTCACCTAGGACAGAAGATCTGCGCACCTCGCTAGATCCTCCTTCCTTGTGTTACAGCACAAATCACTCACAGCCTATTACAATACCTTGCACCTAGCTCTGCAAGTCTTTTATAGTATGCACAAAGCATCTACACACCATACTTGTACGTAGCACTTAGCTAGCTTTCATACACCACATAGATGCACCACCACTTCTATCTAGCCTAAGCATATATTTATATATTACAAAATAGGCCTAAACATGGGTAAACCCATGGGCCGACATCTCAATCCCATTACATAATCCCAAAAACCCAAAAAGGGGCCGAGATCCTGTGATATCCACTTTGTCTTGCACTCCTCCTTCGATAGGTTGTCGAAGTCCAACATAGGTCAACATGACCAAGAATCTCCCAAAGCTTGGTCAAGGGCCAATAATGCTCTTTGATGGCTCTAAGACACAAGATGGAGTCGGAGCAGGATGTGTCTTGATTGATCCTGGACAAGGTAAAAGACTCATATCTTGTCGCCTAGAGTTTGAATGCACCAACAACATCATGGAGTATGAAGCCTTAGTTCAATGTATGAAAAAGGTCATCAATCTCAAGGTGAAATATCTTAAGGTGTTCAATGATTCTAAAATAATCGTTTGACAGGTAATAAATACCATTCATTGCATGTATTTGCATCTAAAGGAATATCAACAAGAGGTATGGAGCTTCCTTTACTATTTTGATGCATTTAACATTACTTCTATACCTCATGATCAAAATGTAGATGCATATATATTGGCTAATGCGACATCTAGGTTCATTCCCCCTGATGATGGTTTTTCTTTTGAAATGATTTTTAGGCCCTCGATACCATACAACATCACAAATTAAATAGTATTCAATGGTGACACTCAAATTATCAACTTTATCACCAATACAGACATTTTTCAATATGCAATGATTGATGATGATGCGCATCAGCAAGAACTACAAACTTATCAAGATGAAGCAAACAAAGTAAAGGTAAATTGTGTCCTGAAGAATGTTTTGAATCTGGAAAAATTATTCGATTTGGAATCTAAGTTCAGGAGGCATGCTAACCTGAAAACCAATAGTTCAACTATGATGCATTTCCTGGTCAATCTTGGAACATCTGAACAACCCAAATATGTAAATCTGGGCACTTGTTGTTCAAAGGAAGAAAATAACTCATTCACATAATTTTTTAAGATATATCAAGATGTTTTTCTTGGACTTACGATGATCTGAAAATGCATGATACGCAAATAATACACAATGTGATCCCAATTAAAGAAGGTATCAAGTAGTTCCAGCAAAATCTCCAAAAGATACATCTGACCTTTGGGCCTCTTATCCAGAAACAATTAAAGTTGTTAGATGTTCGAATCATCTTCAAATTTAGACATTCAACTTGGGTTTATAACATGGTGCCCATGAGGAATAAGTAGGGATAAATCAGAATTTGCATAGATTTACAAAATATGAATCATGCTTCTGACAAAGACAACTATCCATTCCCCCCGATGGAGCAGATATTACAATGTGTCTCTGAATATGAGTTGTTTTCCTTACTAGACAGGTTTTTAGGATATAATCAGGTTCTCATAGCAGACTGTATCGACCGATTAAATACCACATTCTAAACCAAGTGGGGGACATATGCATACAGAAGGATGCCCTTCGGTTTAATAAATTTCAGAGATACTTTTCAAAGGGAAATGTATATCGCTTTTAAAGGGTTAATCAATAAAAGTGTGGTGGTTTACCTCAACGATGTCATTGTTTATTAGAATAAGAGGGAAGACCATCCAAAGCACCTAAAACAGATATGTGAACGATGTAGAAAATATGGGATTTCTTTGAATCCCAAGAAAACTGTGTTGGTTTTTTCAGAAGGCATCCTACTAGGACCTGTGATTTTTAAAGACAGAATTTTGATGGACTTGGGGAGGAAAAAATCCATTCTACAAATTCCCCCACCGCATAGCAAGAAATCAATGCAATCATTCTTTGGAAGGATCAATTTTGTGAGAATATTTGTTCCATATTTTTCTAAAATTGTGAAACCACTTCAAAGAATGATCAAGAAAGATGTTCATTTTAAATGGACATCAATGGAGAAGGAAGCATTTGATAATATCAATGTCTCCATAGTTGTTGCCTCATCTCTGTCAAGTCCAGATTTTACCAAGGATTTCTTACTATACACATTCGCATCTGATCACTCCCTCATAGCAGTGCTCACACAGAATTTTGAACAAGGAGGCTAATATCTCATTGCATTCATGAGCACTGGATTACAATTTGTTGAGTTGAACTACCCCCGGGTGGATAATCAAGATTTTTTTTTCCATAAAGCTATTAAATAGTTAAGACCTTATATTCTGAAAAAATCATAAGAAAGTCATCATCCCTCGCCCATAGGTCAAGTTTCTTCTCATTCAAAGAGAGTTGGGAGAGAGATGAGGTTATTGGATGATGGCTCTACAAGAATATGACCTAGAGTTCAAACTAGCCAACATTGTGAAGGGTTGAGGCCTATGAAAACTAGTGACACAGTATACTTGTGATGAAGATCAAGAAGAGGATGAATGGAAAGATGAACCAACAATGTATACACACCAGGTCCCCTGTATCCTATCCATTGAGGAATCATATGGTAACGATCTCAAATATTACCTGTAGCATGGCACAACCCCAAATCACCTTAATGTTAAGTAGAAGAGAGCACTTTGATTGAAATCCTTACAATATCATCTTCTACATGGCATCTTGTTTAGAAATAAATATGATGGAGTGTTAATCTGGTGCCTCGAAAAGCAAGATGTTGATAAGGTATTGAAAGACATGCATGATGGACCAGTCAATGGCCATTTTTCAGGAGACACAATAGCTCACAAAGTGTTGAGAGTTGGATATTATTGGCCCACACTTTTTAAATACTCTCATGCATACTCATGAAGTTGAGAAGCATGCCAAAAAGTTACAGGAAGAGAACATAAAGTTTTTATTCCTCTCCAACATATTTCTATTGAAGACCCATTTGAACAGTGGGGGTTGGACATCATTGGTGTGATTAACCCCCATTCATCCAAGAAACACATGTACATTATAACCACTATCAATTATTTTAAATGTTGGATTGAATCAATACAATTGGTCAAAGTAAATGAAGATGTAGTGATTAACTTTCTTAAACAACACATCATCACAAGGTTCAGAATTCCTAACTCTCTAGTGTTTGATAACGCAACTTAATTTTCATCTTTAAAATTATCTTAGTTTGCATTAGAGAAAGGTATTATTTGAAGTACTCAACCAACTATTATCCTTAGGGTAATATCTTGGCGGAATCCACAAACAAAAACATAATTTGCATCCTCAAACGAACCATGATCAATCACTAGAGAAATTGGCACAATGCCTTATCAAATGCCCTTTGGGATGATCATGTCACTCCTAAGGATTCCATAGGGACTTCTTTGTATTTCCTTGTTTATGGGAAAGAATTTTTATTACCCTCAAATATCTACCTTCCTTCCCTACAACTCACCCAACAGTCTAGGGGAGGAGAGTGCCTCGTCATTCAACGACGTATCAATACCTTGCTAAGCTTCAAAGAAAGTCATGCTAAATCCAAGAGAAAGTTTGAAACTCACCAATGGATAGAAAAACGTTGGTTTGATAAGAAATTTGTTGGTGAGAAAGAATTCCAAGTTGGGGATTTAGTCCTCAAATGGGACAAGCCACTCAAAGATAAAGGGAAACATTTGAAATTCAAACAAATATGGCTTGGACCTTACATTATCAAAGAAAATATTGGCCAATGTACCTTTCAGTTACAAAATATTCAAGGGGAAGTTGACCCTCTCCCCATTAATGGAAAATTCTCAAGCACTACATTAGCTAGTCTTCAAGGTTGTTGTTCTCTTATACATAAACAAATTTCCAGTTTTCACTCTTTGTTCCTCACTTATTTTGGTTTCCTATTTTTTTTTTCTAGTATTTCTAGCTTGCTTAGTTTTTAGATTCTTGTTTCATCTTGAAAACTTCCATCTTGATTTTTTGAGTTTCCAATAGCTTAGTCTTGGTCATACATTAAATCGTCACACATCTGGTGTCAATAGAATGATAATTCTATGACCTGGTGTCTGTTCACATACATTCCTAATCATGTAAGCCTTGTTATGCACTATATCAAGTCATATCTAGTAGTGGAACGTAGCTCATCAATATACAAGAATAATATAATGAAACAGAGAACCATGGACCTCTACTTAAGAACAGATTGTTGTGTTGTGTGAACCAAAAGAAAATGATTCAGGAAATATGTTTGTAGTATTCTGAAAACCGTTACTAAAGATGTTTTCTAATCTATAATCCAATTGGCAAATCTCACTATCACAGGTGTCATCCCTAGTGCCTTTAAAGGATTACTGGAATCTTCCCATCCACCTCTCTCTAAATAAAAAGAGAATCATATTTTATAACAGGTAAAGGCTTAGGGAAAGGAATTACAAATCACATGGGACATGTAAGTATCTCCACCGAGGCTATGGATTCTCACTGGTAACGGATCAAGGCTTGTGACATTGGGGTGACTCTCTCAAGGCTATGGACACTCGCTGGTAGCATAAAAACACTATATAATTGCACTATAACTTGCATTCTCAGCATTCCTGATGTTTCATTTCCATAATACTCCCTACACCTTCTCCTTTGGTCATTTATCATATGAATAAGAAATAATTGAAAGCCAATCTAGTCTAGGGTAAGGTCTTGACCCCTTCTTTGTATCGTATAAATTATATTCCATTAGAATCTAGCTATGGGACCTATTTTTCCTCTCTTGAGACGTACATGATAATGCACCCTTCCCAAAATATGTGTGGATACGTTCTTTTATATGTTCAAGGCTTCACCCAGTGTGTCACCATTTTTTGTGCTAGGCACTACAACCCTCCATTTCTTGACAATCCAATTACAATTTCCTTTCAAGAAATAGAACCCCCCTTACTTTTGGTTTTTTTTTAAAGAATCCTTCAACAACTACCTCACTTATCCCTCAAGTCCATCTTCCAAGTCCTTCTTACCTTAAGTTATCAATTGCAAAAGGAAATACTTGAAAAAATCACTTTCCAAGAAAGTTTGATATATTTGGAAAAGTTACTCTTAAATCCTTTGATGTGCATCGGAGGATTTCCCTTTAACTTCTCCAATGTACATTTGGAGGAGCTCCCTTCAAATCTGTATATCAGAGGAGTTTCCTTCAACTCCTTCGATGTACATTGGAGGAGTTCCTCTCAATTATATCGACTTCTAACACTTCATCAAAACTCCTCTAATGAACATAGAAGGAGTTACCTTAAACTACTTCGATGTGCATCAAAGGACTTTCCTTCAACTTCGTTGATTGAACTTGATTTGATGCCACTCACTTACTCCAAAGGACTTTTCTCCATCACAAAATTTATTCGCAACTCCTCCGATGGAATCGAAGAAGTTGGATCCAACTCTTTCAATTTGCGTTGGAGGAGTTTCCTCCATTTGCTCCAATGAAAGAGGCATACTTCACAGAAATTTATTTGATGTACATCAAAGGAATTTCCACAAAGTTTGACAATCACAAATTCCAACCGCTCGCATTAAATGCTAATTTTCTGAATTTTATGTATAATAATTTTCCCCACCTTTCTCATTACCTCTCCAAGCATCTAGAAACAAATACTCTTATCTCAAAGTGATAGCATGCCAATACACCTTCAAGAAATTTTGACCATCCACATGGAAATAGAGGTCAGGTAAGAAACCAACCCTACTATGCAATCTATAGTTAATTTTTTCAAATAAGGAAAAGACTTGTTTCATTATTCTAGTTTTACTCCTTGGAAGCCTTAACCATCCCCAAGAAGATCATGGATACTCATTTGACGGGATTGACACTATGGATCTACCTCTCCCTTCGCCAAGACCCTCGATTCAATGGAAATCCTAATTTTTCCCCCAAATATGGTGCATCCATGACCATCAAGAACACCATTACTAACAAGCCAAGACAATCCAAGGCTTCCCCCAAGACTAGCCTAGGTCAACCACAATGAACCAAGTTTTGAAAGGCCTTACAAGTTTTATTTGGCACTTTCACCGTCAGAGTAGCGGAAGTAAACTTTGTGTTAACTCCTCCGATCATATCGAAGGAGTTCGTATTAACTCCTTTGATACGATCGTAGGAGTTCCCTTGAACTTTGTCGATTCTCCTTTACAGATCGCATCGGAGATTTTGAACTCAACTTCTCTAGTGTGCTATCGAAGCACTTAACATTAACTCCTTTGATTTGCATCGGAGGATTAGGCTGTTGGATCATGTTGTCATTGATGCCAATGGTTTGTCATTGATGCCAATGGTTTGATTACTTGGGAGATTGTTGGATCATATGTCATTGATGTAAATGGTTTGGTTTGATTGATGTCATTGGTTGATGTCAAGTAATTG